>VDFB02388529.1:188285-433115 GCA_007258455.2 Sequoia sempervirens | reverse complement strand
CGTGAGCACGTTTTGAAGAAGTATAGACATGACCGTTTTACCAAGAATGAATGAGTTTAATTTTTTTTTCTTTTAACATGTAATAACACGAGCGCGTTATAATGCACTCACGTTATGGGCTTGTTGTGGCCTAGCCTCAGGCTCGGCACAAAAAGCTATAACGCGTTATGACTTTTCAAAACTTTTTTTGAAAGTGGCCACAAATTTGCTACCCATCTCCATGCACCCGCCCTTCTATGACATTGAAATATCATCTTTGGTAGCATTTGAAATTATTGTTGCTCAGTCAAAACTTTTATTTTGAGATCTATCAAAATTAATTAAGTAGAGGAGAGGATCGAGTAGTTGAGCATGTTTTAATAGTTGTAATAGTAACTGTTCATATAATACTCAATAGTTGTGATAGTAGTTGTTTATATAATGCCCAATAGTTGTGACTTGACTACCCATAATTAAACAAAATATATTCCTTTGATCTAAAAAGCAACCAATCATGTGATGCCACATCAGCGTTCAACTACCCATGATGTGAATGCACAAGTATTGCTCTCACTGTTTTTTGGGCGTTTTTGGACACCTTGACAAAAATCATGCTGATGTGGCCTCATATTTGATGATGTGGCCCTGAAATGAAAGTTATAAGCAGGGGACTTTCCAAGTAAGCTGATGTAAAAAATTGGGAATGATTTGAAATTTCCACGTAGGATAATTAGAAGATCGAAATTAGAATGAACATCTAACAACTTAATTTAAGAACCAATTCCCAACTACTTTATTATATTTTCCCTTCAAATCCTTCTTGTTGTATCGTTATTTTCGTCCTTCGATTGATTTTCTAAGTCTAACAAGATGACATGTTGGTTTTCACAGTTTTGTTAGATACTCAACATTATGTTAGGATGGCCCTGATAATGTCTTACCAGATATTAAAATCTTATCTTCCTAAGGTTATAAATTTATAGACACTTACAGAAAAAATGATAAGGATGGCTTTGAGCGTTTGAAAAAGCAAATATTCATAATTGTTTCTATCAGGGTTCCTCATTTCTCTCTCAATCCACGTTCGTCTGCATCCCTTGTTTTTGTAAGAATCCATGTTTGTAAGCATTTTTCAAAGTAGAAGACAAACAAAGCCTACGAGATAGGGACAAGTTACAGGTGAAATGGAATAAATTTCATTTAAAATGCATATACTTACTGCTTTCAGGGACAAAATCATACTTCTGATAAGTATGGAAGTAATGGTCAAATTTAAATTCTAGCAAATGGGCATCATTTTTTTAGTATACTTCTAATAAGAATAGGGCTAACGCTTGACAGTGAATTTTAAATTCTAGTAGAGGGGGCTCATTTTTGTTGTATAAAAAGAAGCTATCTATGCATACTCATGGCGTAACTGCATTGCTTTGTATTAGATCCCAAAGTCTAGCAGTTTACTATAATGAATAGTGGAAAGGGATGGAGAGGTTGTGCAATGGTGTGCATGTGGCGGGTCTTTCTTGTAGCGGCTCACGAAGAAGTAAAAGTACTGAGTAGAAGTGGGTTTCCCCATGGATTTATATTCAGTACAGCTTCTGCTTCATATCAGTATGAAGGGGCTGCTCGGGAAGGAGGAAGAGGCCCAAGCAATTGGGATACTTTCTCCCATAAGCCAGGTTAACTTTCACTTTTGTATACATATATTAATCTTAATCTTCCATTTCTATCTATGGACTGGAGTTGGTGTATATATGCTTTATTTAGCAGTGTAAATGAAACTTTGTGCAGGGACAATCGCTGATGGGAGCAATGGGGATGTTGCTGTGGATCAATACAATCGGTATAAGGTGTGCTACTTAAAACATTTGATTCAGACCATATATTTATCTGATCCATGAAAGATCACGAGCCCATTTTTTCTATTTTTTTTGTCATCTGAATGCATTTACTGTTTGCATCTTGAACTACATTAAAGAGGGATACTGTAATATACAGGAGGATGTGAAACTGATGAAGGACATGGGCATGGATGCATATAGGTTTTCTATTTCTTGGTCACGGATATTACCATGTGAGCCACTTGTTTTTCATTCTAGACAAATATAGCTAGCATCTGCAGTGCCTTTCTTAAATCGAATTTTCTTTGGAGACAGATGGCACTGTCAAAGGTGGAATTAACAAAGTTGGGGTGGCCTACTACAACAATCTTATTAATGAACTCTTAAAACATGGTAAATTGTATATCGTTTACTACTATTGATGCAGAAATTAATGCAATACTGTTCAAGCAATAACCAACTATTGTATGTAGATGTCAAGCCTTTCGTTACACTATTTCATTGGGACCTTCCACAAGCTCTGGAGGACAGTTATGGAGGCTTTCTCAGCGAAAATATTGTGTATTTAATCCTTCCAAATCATTAAATCCTTTATGCATCTATAACCACATAGGATATCCACTGATTTCATTGATTACCCATTTTTTGTGCATAAGGAGATCTGTTATCCGATACATGCAGGAATGATTTTGAAGCTTACAGTGAAGTGTGCTTTCAAGAGTTTGGCGATCGAGTGAAGCACTGGATTACATTAAACGAACCTTCTTCCTATGCTTCTGGAGAATATGATGTTGGCAATTTAGCACCCGGCCGCCATTCCTCTTCTGATGGAAGTTCAAGCACGGCAAATTCCGCAACAGAGCCATATATTGTAGCCCATAACATCCTCCTTTCTCATGCAGCTGCTGTGCATGTATACAAGAGCAAGTATCAAGTGACCCACCTTTTTCCCCCAAGCATTTTCTATTCAAAATCACATTCTAGAACCATTTATAGTATGCCAATCTACCATTTTTATGTGTAGGCGGTGCAGAAGGGATTGATCGGGATTACATTAGCGAGCACCTGGGTATTTCCCTATCAAAATCACATTCTGACCGGAAAGCTGCCCAAAGGGCCATAGATTTTATGTTTGGATGGTAAGAAAACATCTTTTTAAAATTGTCTACTAATGCCCATTTCAGGTGCCCGTTCATATGAATTTGACTGGTCATGCAAAAAAACAGGTATATGGATCCAATCACAAAAGGGACATACCCGTCAAGCATGAGACAACTTGTTGGCGAGCGTTTACCCAAATTTTCTGCCCAACAATCTGCTCTGGTGAAAGGTTCATTTGATTTTTTGGGCTTAAATTATTATACAAGCCTCTATGCTTCTGACGTTTCAATGCCACCTAATCCCATGAACACAAGCTATACATTGGACTCTCAAGCTAATTTAACAGGTACACATCTTTTATTTCTTTTTCAAAGGACATGAATTGACCTGCTCTGGCAATGTTTTATAAAAATTACACTTAACCTCTCACATGGGGTGCTATGGAAATCTTATCAACTGAGAGAAATGGGAAGCTCATTGGACCAGTGGTAAGGGCTCAGAATTTTTTTAAGAACTATTAAAGAAGCAATATTATGAATTGTAACATTGCCAAGTTTAATTTTTAATTGGTGATAATAGGCAGGATCGAGTTGGCTTTACGTGTATCCGCGTGGAATAGGAGAGCTGTTGAAGTATATTAAACATACATATGACAATCCATTAATTTTCATCACAGAGAATGGTAAAATATTTCAACTGAATTGAACTGACAAAATCAATTTTTAACGATGCACATTTACCTTAAAATTTTGGTTATCACTATACAATAGTTCATTAAAGTTTATTGTTGTTTTTTTATTTATTAAAAGGGATAAACATTTTTGGAGCTATGAACCGTGAGTTCACAAAAGGGGACCTCGTCTCCAATATAAATTTTCAAGAAATCCATTCCAATAAAATTTATTGTTGTTACTAGTATTTAAAAAATAAACTTAATTTTATTTTGTATACAGTAAAAGTTATTATTTTTTGAAATTAATAAATTTGGATATATTTTTATATTTTGTAGGTATTGATGAGAAAAATGATGATACATTGTCATTGGCACAAGCTCTTAATGATACTTGGCGAATTGATTTCCACTCAAAACATTTATCATTTGTTCAACAAGCAATAAGGTAAACCTTTGTGAAATTATATTATTTTGTTTTATTTATAGTATTGCATACTAAAACATTGTGATGGTTGAATTACAGGACCGGATCCAACATACATGGTTATTTTGCATGGTCTTTGTTAGACAATTTTGAGTGGCTAAATGGCTATATAGTTCAATTTGGTCTCCATTACATTGATTATAAGAATAACTTAAATCGATATCCGAAAGCATCGGTTTATTGGTTTAAAAAATTCTTGAAGTAAATATATTTTAAAGTACACTTTGTGTATCGATAACAAGAGTTATGCTACAATTATAATCCTTCCTAAGGGTTGCAAGGATAATTTGCAAAATTCTTATTTGCACATTGGAGTGTTTTCTTTTCACTAAGTTATTCAACAAGGCTTGAACAATTTATAGAGTATAAGAAAATAGAAAATCAATTAACTATTCAATAATCTTGTCTATTCATCTTTAATTATTTTTAAACTCAAGATTGGGATTGATTTTTTTTATAAACAATAAATTTCAATATGCACCATTAACTAATTGTATCATAGTCTAATCACCCATCCTTTATTCATTTGTCAAAAATAGAGCATTGTAGAAGGTTTTAAAATAGTTTGTGTGATCATGTGCAAAAATTGAGTCCACAAAATGTTTGAAAAGTGGAAATGTTTATCCTAATTTTCAGAAATTGTCACACTTCGATTGAAAATTTCAATAATATGAAATTTAGTATTTTGAGTCTAGTTTCCAAATATGTCATTTATTTTAATATCTAGATGATAAAAATTAATTTTTAGTAGGCATGTATAAAAACCACTTTTCAAAAGTCACTTTTTTAGAACCATATCATGCATGCATATGGACATCATAATTTGACCTAAATAAAATTATTATTTTTAATTGATTTTGGAGAAATATGTGTAATAAACTAAAGATTTATAAGGATATCTTTTTATAATTTTTTTCTAAATATTTTTTTAATTAATTTTTTATTAGCCCTAATTACTCCTTTTAAAAACCATCATGTATGGGCACCATAATCTGACCTAAACTAATAATTATTTAATTTTTTCATTATATAGAATTTTTTTTGTAGATTAACATCAAATTATTTTTTTTACAAAAAAATAACAAATTAAAATTTATTAAAAAATAAAAAAATCTTGACATTTCAAGTTTATGCACTAGTTTCCTTAGAAATTCATTACAAAATAGAAAACATAATTCAATCATAAATAAATTACATGTTTGAAATCTATACATCATAATCCATAGTGGGTTTTAATTTCATAAACCAATTTTAAAAGAAATTCGTTAGTTATGTTGTCAAAGTTAATTATTTTATCTTATCATTGTCTTAATCTTGTAGTTGTAGGTCCAAGGCTAAGGGTTGGGTTACCAAGCCTTTGCTGAGCCAAAACCCAAATCAAAAAGTGGGTTGGGATTTCAATTTTTTTAGAATGGGTACCTGCTTTAAAGCGGGTACCCATTTAAGAATGAGATCTCGATCTAAGACTTGGTATCCTATTCCTGAATGGGTACCCATTTACATGTCACAAATGAAAATAGTGTTTACATGTATCCAAATAAAGATGAGCCAAGATGCTTATGTTGAAAAAGTAATAATTTTCATCTACAACTTGTGCTTTAAATTGCACACATATTTAAATAGTTGTATATAGCCAAAATAATTTTACTTTTATGGATTATTTCCCTCATGTATTTGAAACCTATTAATTTTTGTTAGCATCTATAATTCCTACTAACTGTATGGTCCTAATAATGTTTCAATTTTTTTGCTATACCAAGATATGGTCCATTATATGGAAAGAAGGGTTGAATCTCTATTAAGCTAAAATAGGCTAAGAAATAGGGATAACCTTAAACCAAAAAGGTTGACAAAATGGAATAATAGATTGAAAGATCAAAGGTTTTTTTTTAATATAAAGTTTGAATTAGGAAGAATTATTGTGCTAAAGGAAGGTGGTTGAGTTAGTGATGGATGGTCTCGGCTTCTGAGTTGCCCAATGATGTAAATACCAAAGGGAAGGATGGGACCCATAGTGTAGTGAATACACTGAAATTCCTTATCTATTTGGGTTACACTAAGGATAAATTCATTAGCCAATGAGAATGTGTTTTCCAATCATTGTGACATATAGGTGTCAGGTGGTATATAGTTACTATTGTACTTGAGATGTGCATACGAGGTAATGTGATTATAATGTGTTTTGAGAGAGAAAGTATGTGTGAAGTACGCAAGTTCTTCCTATGCGTTATCAAGAGAGTCACTCAATGCAAGGTCCAAGAAGGACAAGAATGCAAGGAGTGGTATTCTGAGGGAAGATTGTTTAATAATTCTTATATGATTTAGAAAATGGTAAGTGAACCTTTACTTAACTTTACATTATATATGTTTAGTACTCTAAAATCATCGAGGACGATGATCCGCAAGGGGGGAAGTATGTTACACCCTATCTTGTTGTTATTGAGTTACTTTTACCTTCATGAATAAATAGGATGATAAATGGAATCATGATTTTGATATGTTTGATAAAGGAATGGAATACAAAAATAGGTATTAAGTTATTATTTCTTTGAAGGAGTAATTATGTTTATATTGAGGAATGAAAGAATATGTATTGCAATATATGAATATCTATTGTTTTATGATGAAAATGGATTTCATGTGAATGTCTAACTACCATTGTAAATATGCCAAGTTGGATGCAAGTACAGGTTCATGCCTCCAAAAGGGAGGAGAAGTATCACTCAAGAGAAGTGTTTGGTTGGGTAACCTTTAATGAAGCCTAACCGAGCTTTCACACACTCACTCTAGTATAGTTAAGTTGAGTTAGAAGCTTGGGAGTCAGGTAAGTAATCCTTGGTCATGGTTTGGGAACGTTTTGTGTGATTTGATGGTTTTGTCTTGAGTGGTCATGTTTTGATTATTTGAATGATTCTTTGTGAGTTTGAATAAGATCTCTTCTAGTTTTATCATGTTTATATGTCGATTAATGAATATATATATATATTTTTACTGATAAACATTAGAATATATGTATATGTGGATATGGTAATATCATATTGTGCTATAACGTGAATATATATGTCTATTATCATTAATATATATGTATGTAATATTATTAATTTACATTTGTGAGTATATTCATACAATATTAAATACAAGGTGATGTTAATAAAAGAATATATTATATATATAATATAATGAGATCCATTATTATATATATATATAATATAATGAAATGCATTATAATATATATATATATACATAAATTATAATATATAATTAGAAGTATGTGTAGGGTTCTTTCAATTGCAAATGACAGACAAGGGAATTTCAAATTCTTTAGTTTGTAATGCCTTCGTTGCTTGCTATATTCACCAATTTCTTGGGTTAGATGTTGAGGAGGAGGACCTAAGATGATCCTATCATCCCTATCATCGTTACGAGACATTGGGTGTTCTTTAGGAAGAAGGAAACTTATATTAGGTGGAGGATCTTGATATCCCATCCCTTTGATATCTTTAGTTGGTATTTTCTCTAAGAGTTGATGAATTTCATGCTCACTTGTTGTATCACATTCTTGTTTGCTTAAGATCATGAATCCTTTTCCATATGTCTCTTCTAGGTTGATGAGAGTGTTGGTTACTTTGTTAATATAGCATGGTTGAATGTTTACTTGATTAGAGATGCTAGGTTCACCTATTATAGGGAACTTAGGCTCAGTTTGTGTTTCAGTTTCAGGATGTAAAAGACCAAACATCTAAAGAGTTGGAATTAAGGAACACTGAGAGGGGGGTGAATCAATGTTCTACAGTTTTTAACTTTATTAATTTGATCTTTAAAGCAATTATAACATTCAACCAAAAGGAATATGCATGAACATACAACAATAAACCACAACACCATAACACAAGGATTTTTTACGTGGAAACCCTGTTAGGGGAAAAAACACGGTGGAGGTCAATCCACAATATTATCTAAGTATACTCAAAATGAAAGTTTACAAAATGGGAATGCACTTGCATTCAGGCACACTGCTTAGAGCTCATTGCTCAAAAAAAAAAGGGCTCACTGCCTTACAAAATATTTGGATTACATCCAAAGGGTTGAACTGAGAAAGTATCATCTACAAATGCCTGATTATAGTTCCAGTTAGGCTCATCAACTGCATTCTTGACCTTTTATCTTATTCTACTCTTCTGATTTGTTCTGCCTCAATTCGCATCACAAATCCTATATTATACAAGTGAAATTGTGCATAATCTCTCTACAGACTTTCTAACATTTGCAACATACACAAAATTACTTCGTACACACATCAAAATGATATAATCAATCATTTATATATATCTGCTACTAAGGATATAATTGCTTTATGTTGGCTTCAACAAAATAGAAAATATTTACAAACTATCAGCTCAAATCATGAATAATATTCAATGTGCACCCACCAAAGTTGACCAAAACATAGTGAGGACCTAAATCAACATGCTCAAACACAAAAAAACTTAAATGATTACTCCTTGAATATCCACGACATCCTACATCCACCTAGTCGACCTTCTTGTGCTGATGAACAGGAAATCAATCAACTGGATCTTCTAACTTGCACACGGATCGATACAAGGCTCTAATATTCAAGGATAACATAGATCATGCATCAAATGACCTTCCCTGAGATCCACAACTCAAAATGACAACAAATTTTTTTATACGAATTGATGAACACAAAACTGTCTGATGCTCTGTTCTAACTTAACTGACTTCAAGATCTGTCTGTCGGTATGATAAAATGCTAATGTGTGGATTGAATCATAGACAAGGGTTTCCAGCAATGAAACACCAAAAAAAATTTGCAGTGTCTCTTGCCAAAAATCTCCCCCTTTGGAATTGATGACAACACTTAGTGAAAAATAACTAAGTGTCAGATCAGTACCAACATAAATACACTGCCAACTTCAAAACTTCAAAAAGATCTTCAATCTTAGCTCAAAATTACAACTCCCCCTGAGATGATTATAAATTTTTCACTCTTCTACTCTCCCCCTTTGACATCAATGGCAAAGGTAGGAATCCACATACGAAAAATAAAAAAACTGTACAAACATGCCTCACTAACTTACATAGACTTGAATAGATCTACAAAATTTATCTTCAACAGGTTCAAACTTGTGTCCAAACCCTTCTTGAGACTCTCCAAGATAGTCATGTGACCATAGAATAAACAAGATTGCATCTCTGCAGATTCAAGGTTCATCGAATCATTAGTAGCCAAAGCTTCTTGTGCTTCCTTCAATGTACTCAACATGGTTTCCATCTTTAGACCAATTAGGCCTCTAAACTCACATGCTCTTTCCACAATTCTATCATTATCATGCTTCAAACTCTTTATCTTGTTAAGTAGGGATATAACCTGACCTTCTTGCTTTCCAATAGATTCAGTTAAAGGATCAAAGGCTTGTGACATATCAACTAACTGCTTCTCATGATCTTTAATCTTCTTCTCATTATCCTCAGTAAATTTTGACAAAGACAAACATGACTTATAGATCTTTCCTCCTTCAGCTAGTGTACCTTGAATAGTCTTCACATAGGTAGCTAATAATGATTTGTCATTAGCAATCATGCACTTTACCCTATTGAACCTTTTATCATCAAATTCCTTCTGTACCTTTTCCTCATTTGACTTCTCAAGGGACTCAAAATGAGTACTTATAGAATTTATAAGCTTCTTTAGCTCACCAGAGGGAGGAATAGATGGATCCTTAACATGAGTAGGAATGATTCTCTCCAAGATGCTAGATGCAAGACTCAACAACTCACTATCCTCAATGTGAGAAGTACTTCAACAATTCTTCCCTAGCCTTTGCTTGAGCGAATGATGCAACTTTCAATTTTTGAATCGGAGACAAAGTAGCCAAATTAATAGGACCTTCACCCAATTCAAGGTAAAATTCTTCTTGTTGCTCTACCAAAAATTTCTTCACTGTCTTTGCAGTATCTCTTGCTTCCACAGGGACTTCCTTTACTTCAACCCTCTTTTCTTCAATCACTGTTTCCTCAGCTACAGATTCTTGCTTGTCTTTAGGAATTTCAACTTCTTCACTAGACAACTCCACAACTTTATGAGCTTCAGTCTCCATAGGTATTTCAATGTCTTGAATGTCAAGAGGATTCAGAGTATCCTCAAATGTATCTTCTTTTCCTTCTTTATTTACCGAATCAGATGCAATATCTCCATCATTACTTTCTTCATAAACAACATTGATTCTATTCTTTAGCAAGACTTCTTCAAAATTCTTCCAATTTCTTTTGCTACCTCTTTAGTGTGACCAATCATAAGCTTGTTTACTCTTGTTTTTCTCTTGAAATCCTTCTTAGCTTCACTTAGAATATTATTCATCTCTACAATGGAAATCATTGAACACGGATCAACAAGTATCCGTTCTCTCATTTTCTCTTCTTCAGTTCTTGCATTCACTCTCTTCATTTCTAAAATTTCATACAGATCTTTATGTAACTAAGACATGATCTCAATGAGATTCAATTTGAAATTGTTCAAATACTTTATTGTAGTCTCCTCAAGAACTCTTTGTCTAACACTATCAAAGGTATCATACCATTCACATAGTGGCTTAAGATTACCATCCTTGATTATGCATCTCTCAACTTCCTTTACAAACATACTTGATTTGTTAGTTTTCATCTTCTTCTTTGATTTCTCTCCTTCATCAGAGGGCTTGTCCTTAGTGACAGTTGTTGCTTGGGTGCCAATATGCTTTATTTCCCTTATCTCTTCGTCAAATTCAGTCTCTTCATCTTCTGAAACAACTACATAGACTCTTGTGCTCTTGTCCTTCTTCCTCTTATCAGATGCCTTGGCTTGAGCTTTCATAGGGGCTAACTTCTTTGCAGAACCAGATAGGGGTGTAGATCTCCTTGTGGATATAGCTCAGACAGAGGGTGCTACTGGATTAGCAGATTCAGCTCTAGTTGGCTCTCCTACTTCAACTTATTCTCTATGAACCTTATAGCTTCTCTCACAACTTCTATAGATATAACCATGCTTTTTGCAAAGACTTCAACTTCTTTTCTTACTCTCTGGACTATCATTGGTTTCTTCAACTGCTCATGTGCTTGCATATTCTTCTTTGCATAGGTTCCAAACCTCTCTTTAGTGGAATCCAGAGGTTTACCCAACAAATGTTGTGCATATAGTTCCAAGATGTTCTCCTCAACTTCATAGCACATTGGAATAATCCAGACCATTCTAGGATTTGTAGCTTCCATCAAGCATTGATCAATGTCTACCATAAAAAGATAGTGTCCTTGTACTTCTCCACAATAGAAGTAGGAATTCTTTCTCTTGCTTGCATCTCATTTTGAAAAATCTTGAAATATCCCCAGATAATAGTTTTCCTTGTCTTACTATCACCAATGTTGTATAACATGTCTCTAATCTAAATAGCTACATGTTTATCACCTTGCCAATGCACTTTTCCAACTCCCAGAACTTCATTCATGAAATAAAAGAACAAACACAACAACAAATTACCATATTTAAAGGAATTCTTCTTATCTTTATTGATCTTACTAAGATTCTCCATAAGCTGACTCTAGAGTAATTCACATAGATCATATTCTGCATTCTCCATAAGCTGATATGTTGCATAAATAGTTGTACTAGATACAAAATTTTCACAGTTGGAATGATAGATCTTATAACCAATGACCATTGAGGAAAATTTCATATCCACATCAATAATATCATCAATTGTCATACCTCTTTTATCATACACTGAACCGGTTGCATCAGTAACTGTTTGATTCTTCACGGAATTCAAAATCGACAATCCATCAGAGGAATTTAAACGAGTAACAACGCTTATGGATTCTTTTGTAATCTTAAAAGGTTGACTCAACCACATAAATTCAACATGAACTCGGCTCAAGATATACCAGACCCATTTGCTTTCATCAAACACGGGGAATTTGATAATCTGCATGAATTTCTTTTCCTCTAGGGTTTTGAATTTGGGCTTTACCTTGAAATCTTCTCCAACTATATGAATTGAGTAAAAATTCAACAAATGTGAGCTCCCTAACTCCTCAATATTTTCATGAATGTATGCCCTAATGTCTTCAATATGCAAGACATTGTATGGAACATATGAAAATGCACCTAAGGGATCTGTCTCAACAGATTTGAAAGGATGCCACTTGAACTTCAGATAGAGTCTATCCTTGACATCAACTACCAATGGAGTAGCCATTTTCACAAATTCACAAGTTCACAAGTTTTCTTGATAAATACCTTTTTTCTAGATTAGGGTTTGATTGTTGAATCGCCTTCACACTTGAATCTTCACCAAATTTCACCAAAGTTTGCTTCAGAGCTCTCCAAAATTCTTCTTCTCAAAATGAAAAGTGACAAATGAAGAATACAAATGACCTTTTATCATTCACACACCTAACCTTTTTTTGCAATAAATGATTTTTCCCTAACTCATTCAGATACCTTGTTTCTATGCTCTGTGAAAGAAAAATCTTCTGCATACCTTCAACTCTACATAAATACTCTCTCCAACTATTCAACAACATATGTAGATCATTAATGCAATCATTGCACTTATCCACATCTCGGTGTCAACTACCGACAAGGGGTTTGAAGGATTTTCTTGAGAACTCCCCCTAGGCCAGAGGCCTTAGTCTAATTCCCAGAGGAATTACTAGCTCTAGATTCTGGTGCTAAACCATTTCCTGCATCAGAGGGACTCTTCTTCACCCACATCTTTTCATCTACTTCCTGATCTCTTCTGTAGTGAATTTTCCTTTTCCCTTTTCATCCTTCTGCATGTTTCTTCTTTGATTTACCAAACCTTTTCTTCTTCTGCAAAATCTAGCAATGTGTTTGAATTTGTTGCAATTATAGCACACCACATTTCTTTGTCCAGACCAATTATTCCATTGATATTCTCTTGATTTGCACTAGTTAGCAATATGGCCAAATATATTGCATGTATAACATCTGACATCTCTATAAAAGTTGTTCATCATATTTCTACATTCATTTGACTTATGACCATACTTATTACAATTAAAGCATTGACCTGAGAATGATGGACCACTTGGATTCATTCTGTTTCTACATTGAGTAGCCATATGACCAAATTTATTGCAAACAAAACAATAACCATTGAACCTTTGAGCATTAGGTTGTCTTACGGGATACCTTCCAACTTTTTTCATCTAATTTCCTTTCCTCGATCTCCTTTGTCGAGATCTAGAACTTTCTCCTTCCTCATATCCAAGACCTCACTTGTCACCTCCAATCCTCTAACTTTTAATCGATTCATCAAGCTTGGTTGAGCTAATCTTGAATTTCTCCTTGAATTCATTTGCAGTAGCAAGTTCATCTCTGAGATCAACAATCTAATTTTCAAGATCTTCTTCATTATTCATGGATTGTTCCAATTCAATCTCCAATTGATTGAATCCATCAATAATTCGGCTGCATTCTTCAAACTTCTATTTCAAGGACTAAGAAAGCTTCTCTTCATTCTTCTTCTTTTCTTCAATCTCCTTGTTCATCCTCGTCATAATAGATTCCATCTCATGCTTTAGGACTGCATTATCTCTGGAAAAATTTTCACACTCTTTTGTCTTCTCCTTTAGGACTTGACTCAGTTGTTCATCTTAAATGCTTTTGCTCTCTTTCTTCTTGATCTGATCACAGAGTTCCGTTCTCTTCTCTCTGGACTTATTGATTTTGTCTCTCAAAGATTGAATGAATTTATCAACATTCATGAGATTTGCTTGCAATTCCCAAACTTCAGATTTTGACTGATCAAGATCATCTAGGGCCACAAAAATTTCTTGTCGAAGACTGCTTGAATCCATTAAAACACTTTCCAAGATCTTCCCCAAGCTGTTAAACTTCTTCCGAGGAACTAGGCTCTAATACCAATTGTTGGAATCAAGGAACACTGAGAGGGGGGGTGAATTAGTGTTATGTAGTTTTTAACTTTATTAATCAGATTTTTAAAGCACTTATAACATTCAACCAAAATGAATATGCATGAACATAGAACAATAAAACACAACACCATAACACAAGTATTTTTTATGTGGAAACCCTGTTAGGGGAAAAATCACAATGGAGGTCAATCCACAATATTATCTAAGTATACTCAAAATGCAAGTTTACAAAATGGGAATGCACTTGCATTCAAGCACACTACTTAGAGCTCACTACTCAAAAATAGAAAGGCTCATTGCCTTACAAAATATTTGGCTTACATCCAAAGGGTTGAATTGAGAAATTAGCATCTACAAATTCCTGATTATAGTTTCAGTCAGGCTCATCAACTGCATTCTTGATCTTCTGTCTGATTCTACTCTTCTACTCTATTCTGCCTCAATTCGCATCACAAATCCTATATTGCACAAGTGAAATTGTGCATAATCGCTCTACAAAGTTTCTAAAATTTTCAACACACCAACTTAATTCGTACACACATCAAAATTATATAATCAATCACTTATATATATCTGCTACTAAGGATTTAATTGCTTTATGTTGACTTCAACAAAATAGAAAATATTTACAAACTGTCAGCTCCAATCATGAATAATATTCAATGCGCACCCACCAAAGTCAGCCACAACATAGTGAGGACCTAAATCAACATGCTTGAACACAAAAACACTTAAATGATTACTCCTCGAATATTTGTGACACACTACATCCACCTAGTCGACCTTCTTGTGCTAATGAATAGGAAATCAATCAATCAGATCTTCTAACTTGCACACGGATCAATACGAGGCTCTAAGATTCAAGGATAACATAGATCATGCATCGAATGACCTTCCCTAAGATCCACAACTCAAAATGACAACAAATTTGTTTATACGAATTGATGAACAAAAAACTGTTGGATGCTCTATTATAACTTAACTGACTTCAATCTGTCTATCGGTATGATCAAATGCTGACGTGCAGATCGAATCACAAATGAGGGTTACCATCAATGAAAACACGAAAAAAATTTTGCAGTGTCTCTTGCCAACATCAAGTTATGTTGGTTGTTTCATGGAAGGATTAAAGGATGCATTAGTCTCAAGGCTATTAAGGCAATCGTTTATAAAGTTCATGTTGTCATTATCTTCTCCAATGATGTCAACTTCATGAGGATAACATGCATTAGGATTTGATTGAACATGAGTGAGTTCAATTTAATTTCCAAAAGCACAACTTGACACATCTACTAATGATTTCAAGGACATCCAAAGCTTACCAAAGCACATATCCATGATGAAATGCAATGCAATGATGAAATTTTTAGATTATAAACAAGGTATTTGTTGATTACACTATGCAACAATCTAAAAAATGAAATGTTGTAAATACAATTTTGAAATTAAGCAATGCACAAAATGAACTGAATTAAGCTAAGATCTAATGAAATGAACGAAACAAAAACTCAGTAATCTAAAACAGAGATCTAACAACAACAAACAGAAGCACAAAAACAAGGTTTTTAATGTTGTAAATTATAGTTTCAGGTCTGACATGGGACTAAATTTCCCAGAGGGGTGTATGAGTCCCAGTCAGGGTTTTCAAAGGGTTCAAATGCTAAAAAATAGTCAACACAAAATTCCTAGAAATCAATTAAAATAACCTGTATTGGGACTAAATTGCGTAAAGGGGTGAATGAGTCCTAGATTTGGGTTTTGACACTAAATTCAACAAATTCTTAGTGAATGTTGAGGTTTTTGGTTTGTATGTTGTCTTGACTATGTGTAGTTACATATTTTAAATGAAATTCAATGATGCAAGATGGAAAAATGCAACCTATATGCACTTTCACTAATGCAAGATTTAGAAGCCCTAAATACAAATTAACTAATGCAAGATCTAATGCAAAGTTAATGTAAGTTAGATCTAGGATAAAAATGCACTCCAAATAAAAAATAAAGGGTTTGAAGGTCAAGTTCACCAAAATGAACACAAGGAAATAGGGTGCTCCACCTTTAGGAGATGAAGCACACAAAAGGGAGGGGAAGGATCCCTCTTTTCCTATTTCACTCTAGTTCATTCAAGGAAAGCATAGAGATCTCAATCTAATGATGCAATTGAGAGAAGTGGCTGCTATAAGGTCTCCTCGGGTGTGATTAAACAAAAAGGGGGGTTCACCACTAAGTAAAGGCTTAGAAAGAAGGAAATGCAAATGATATGCAAATCTAGCTATGCAACCTAGGAAATGAAACTTAAAATTAGAACAATAAATTGAGAATTAATA
The DNA here is from genome assembly GCA_007258455.2 of Sequoia sempervirens. Classification (NCBI taxonomy): domain Eukaryota; kingdom Viridiplantae; phylum Streptophyta; class Pinopsida; order Cupressales; family Cupressaceae; genus Sequoia; species Sequoia sempervirens. Next base: position 416,756 of record VDFB02388529.1, on the reverse strand, counting down.
GAGGGGCACCTGGAAAACTGGAGATGCCTGAAATAAGGTCTGTAATCTTAAAATTATGGCTTTTGATATGAAGTGGGACTCATACACAAGGTTGGGTGATTTATTCCCAGTTTAGGGTTTCAAGCTAAATCTGGAATCTACAACTAGTAAACCAGGATCTATAGAAAATGATTGAAAACTAGTATATTGGGATTCATACGCCTAAGGTGGTGATTTAGTCCCAGTATCAAGGTTTGTCCAAAAAATTGGTATCCTCTAGTGATCTTTTGTAGCTTCTCTCTTGTCCAATCTCTAAGTTTAAAACTTTGAATCCTGACCTGTAGGTGACTTTCTATGAAGATGAAAACTTTGACAACTTTCCTCAATCTTGCAACTTTGTCTTCAAAAGATCTTCAAGCTCAAAACACTTAGATTTGTAATCACACATGTAGAGCAGAGAAAAAATGTTGATTTTTTTAGTGGATAGGGGTTTGTCTTGGTCAAACCATGTTTTGGTAGTCAAACCTTGAAATGAAATAGAAATAAAATGGAGAAATGATGAATGAACAAAATGAAATTTTGTAATTCACCAAACCCTTGGAATAAAGGTTGCAAACTTGTATGAAAGGGATCCAATGGATGTGGATCTTGACTCTTGATTGAATGCTTGAAAACTTGTCTTGAATGCTTTCTTGAATCATGAAGCCTACATTATAAATATTAGCTCACAAACACACATGATGCATGAAGACTTTGACATGATGCTTGATTCTTGAACATAGCTCCAAAATGCTTGATAATCAACTCTTAATGCTCCTGATCAAAAAAATTCTATAATTCTTGAATACTTGAATTGCTAGGAGAAAATATGTGAAATAACCTTGTATTTATACTTATTTATGCCAAATTTCTTGAAATTATAACACTACAAGCCAACATAAAATATAGGAGAATAAAATTCTACCAAGAATTGAATTCAAAATAGGTCCAAGGTAAAGCAAGACTCATATGCCAGTTGGGGTGTATGAGTCCTAGTAGCCTAAGCTTGGGACACAAATTTCAAGAAATGTTAAATTCTATGTGAAATTCAAGATTAGGCCCTAAAACTTAGGTGGTACCCATACACCCAAGGTGGTGTATGAGTCCCATTAGATCACTAAATCTAGAACACACAACCCAAAATCATGAATTATGATTGGTCATTAGATAAGTGTCAGGATTATCCTCAAAAAGATGCATTTAATAAGGCTTGTGGATGCAAGATAGGACCAAATAAGGCATAAAGAAGCCCAATATTAGCAGGGAGGGCCCAAAAAAGTGTGAAAATGTAAGGGGATACATTTTTCTACACTACACCATTGTCAAAGGCATCGAGCTATCTATTGCAGAAGACACACCATGCTCTATTTCCCTATGAACATTGGGAGGTGTCTCTGCTTGCATCATTTGAAAATAAAACAACAGTGTTCAATTATGAAAACTAGAATAGTGATGCAATATGGCTTATAATGTATGAGATAGTCAACCAAATTTTGAGTACTTTGGTAGACATGTATGAAAAATGTGGTAGCGTAGACAAGGAAGTGAACTGTTTGAATTTTTTTAGTGTACTTTGATAAAATGCTTTGGTAGACATGTATGGAAAATGTGGTAGCATAGACAAGGCAGTGAATTGTTTGAAAAAATGCCTCAAAGAAATGTGGTCTCATGGTGATGTCCATCACCATGAGACCACATTTCTTTGAGGCATTTTTCAAATAGTTCATTGCCTTGTCTATGCTATTGTTTACTATTATGCTTTGATAGATTTTTTCCAAGCATCCATAGTTTGTTTGAAAGCACCTATTTTAGGCTTTTAGCCATAAGAGCAAGGAAGTGAACTATTTGATAAAATGCTTTGGTAGACATGAATGGAAATTGTGGTAGCATAGACAAGGTAGTGAGCTATTTGAAAAAAATACCTCAAAGAAATGTGGTCTCATAGTGATGGACATCACCATGAGACCACAATTCTTTGAGGTTTTTTTTTCAAACAACTCATTGCCTTGTCTATGTTATTGAGCTTACTATTATGCTTTGAGATATTTTTTCCAAGCATCCATAGTTTGTTTGAAAGCACATGTTTTAGGCTTTTAGCCATTGCAGCAATGAAGTGAACTGTTTTATAAAATGCTTTGGTATAAATGTATGGAAAATGTGGTAGCATAGACAAGGTAGTGAAGTGTTTGAAAAAAATCCTCAAAGAAATGTGGTCTCATGGTGATGAACGTCACCATGAGACCACACTTCTTTGAGGCATTTTTTCAAATAATTCATTGCCTTGTCTATGTTATTGCTTACTATTATGCTTTGATAGATTTTTTCCAAGCATCCATAGTTTGTTCGAAAGCACTTGTTTTAGGACTTTAGCCATAGTATCAATAAAGTGAACTGTTTGATCTAAAATGCTTTGGTAGACATGTATGGAAAATGTGGTAGCATAGACAATGCAGTGAACTATTTAAAAAAATCCTCAAAGAAATGTGGTCTCATGGTGATGGACATCACCATGAGACCACATTTCTTTGAGGCATTTTTTCAAATAGATCACTACCTTGTCTATGCTATTGCTTACTATTATGCTTTGATAGATATTTTCCACTTGCATCCATAGTGTAGACACCTAAATTTGGCCACTTATGTTTGGTCAAATTTATCCTTTTTCATCTAAATATCCTCTTATTTGTATTAATTAAGTAATATTACTATTATTTAATTAATACTCCTAAATTCTTCTAAATCCCTAAGGTATTTGGTTAAATAATTAAATACCTTACCCTTTATTCCTTTCCTCCAAGGAATTAAATAAATAATTCCCTTTATCTCTCATCTCCCACAATCTCCACCTAATCCTAATCCACCTCATAATCCTATCATTAGGGATGTGCACATTCCTAATCCATGATTAGGATGTGTCACATCCTCCAACTTTTGCAAGTTGGCTCCTAATCCTCATTAGCCACCTAACCCTCCTCTAATCCTTCATTAACTAGTCTAATAAACCCCTTGAGCAACTCTCCCCATCCCCCAAGGAATCTTTAATTCATTTTTCTCTTCCCAAGGTCCTTTTGAGGAATTTTTAATTCCTCTCTCATCTCCCAAGGAATATTAAATTCCTTTTCTTTTTCCCAAGGAATATTAAATTTCTTTTATCCTTTCAATGCACATTTAAAGGGAATTTTTAATTATTTTGGTCAATCTCTTAATCTCATCCATTGATATCTATCAATCAATCTTGACCGTTCATCCATTATCCTCCAAAATCTATATATCCAAAACTTAGCCATTTTCACCTCTCACCCATTTTTGCATTTGAGCGTCGTTATGCTGACAAAATTTTGAGTGAGCACACATCCAACCAAACATTGTGGGAAAATATACACAACATGAGGCATTGCATGCTAGTTTAAACTCCTCATTGCCCTATCTTGAGTGTTGTCCTTGTTTTTAGTCTTTTGCTTGATTTTTTGCATTTTAGGTAGATTAAAAACACTACACCACATTTATGGCACGTCGGGTGGGGCCCACGTCATAGGTCTTTTCTTTCATGTTTGTTGTTGTTTGAGTTTTTGTAGGTTTAGGTTTACACGCAGGGGAGAATCCGCCCTAAACGGGTGAATTTGCACCTCATAGAGGTGAATCCTCTTTAGGAAACATGAAAACCTGATAGAACAGGCGAATCTGCCTAATTAAGAGGCGAAGTTGCAGAACAGGAAAATTCACCCATCTTCAATGAACAGGCAAATTTTGTCATAGGAAAATTTTTCCATCTTCACTAAAAAAGCAAATTTGCTCTCAGGAAAATTCGCCCATCTTCACAAAATAGGTGAAATTGCTTCGAAAACAGGCGAAATTGCTCTGAAAATAGATGAATTTTCTCTTAGGAAAATTCGTCCATCTTCACAAAATAGGAAAATTTTCTCTCAAGAAAATTCACCCATCTTTACAAAACAAGCTAATTTTCTCACAGGAAAATTCACCGATCTTTATAGAACAACCAAATTTGCTCATCCAGATAGGCAAATTTGCCTCATACAAAGGTGAATCTAAGGTAAACTCGAGACTTGAATCTTCAATTTTCAACGTCTTTTTGGCTTCGATTTCAAGTACTAATCCACTAACTCGTCTGTTTGTGATTATACCTAGCTTTTGCTAACATTTTGTGTAGTTGTCTCTTCTTCGTCCAAGACCAGTGGTTGCAAATTACTGACGCTTTTTCTATAGGACAATTGATCCAAGATCTTTAGGTAGTCTGTTTGTTGTTTTTCCATAATAGCTAGGCACATGTAGCTTTAATTAGAGGGTCAATTAGCTTATTTTTTGTTATTGGGAGTGACTGTTGATGTATCCAATCCCCTTGCGCCATTTGGAGATCCTCGATGACAAGAAATCATAGTTTACTCTAGTCTAGTTGAGTCTACCTAGGAGGTGCTAGTGCATCTAGGTTCTCCCCTTGCGCTATGTGCGAGCCTGGGGACCATCCAAAAACATCTAGTATCTAATTCCTTTAGTGGGACCTGCCTGGGATTTCATCACCCGAGGGACGATTCTAACCATGTGTTACCAGCGGGGTATATAAAGGGGGAGAGCTAAAGTTGTTCCCGTATCTAGTTGCATTGTGTCTGGCGGAGCATTGAAGCTACCTAGTGATACCTAGATAAGATGTGAAGAGTTGGTCCGAGTTTCTAGTACCTCGTTGGGGCTCCTGAATCAGGCTTGTGACGGCGGGTTTTCACGGTTGTGCCCCACGTACCGTGCATATATCAGGGACTCACGAGATAGCCTTGTTTAGCCTAGATAGAGACTTGTGTTTTAGCCACGACTTGGTGTAGTGCAGGGGATGCAAATTGTACTTGGAAGTTAATCACCACATACTCCCTTAGGTTGAGATAGAAATCCTCATGATGGACTACGATAGTCCTCGAATAAGTGTGAAGGTGAGCCCGTGGCATCTATTGATGATCCTGTGCCACTATAACGCTAGCTATCTACCTTCGCGAGAAAGGGTGATCCAGTGAACCACCTCGGTATCACGAAGTATTAACCTTGGGTTGTCCACTCAAGGTGGTGGGCCTACATCAAGTTTGTAAACCAATATCACTAATTCTAGATTTGCACTTCCTGGTGTGTCTTCTTTGTGCGATACTAATGCTTTTCATTTTTAGTCGAGTCAGCCTAGCCTTCTGTCTACTATTTGTCGTGCTTATCGTCCTTTTCCACATTCAGTTGTTTTGCATCCTAGTCTAGTTTAGGTCATCCATTTGGATGAATTCATCTTTTTCAGAGGCAAATTCACCTATGGTTCACTTTCTTAGGTGAGCTCATTTTTGCCCGTTCCTTGGAATAGGTGAGTCTGTCCATCCCTTAGGTGATTCTGTCAGTCATTTTTTGTCAAATTCACCCATTTTCACATAATAGGAAAATTTTCCCTCTTCAAGGGCGATCTTTTTTTCAATCTGTTTCATCTTGTCAGTCATGCTCCATCAAATTCACTTGTTTTCATTGAATTGGAAAATTTTCCCCCTTTAGAGGCGAACCTGCTGTCTGTCTGAGTCAGTTTGTTCGTCTGTTCGTTTTCCCATCAAATTCGCCTGTTCTCTTGGGATAGGAAAATTTTCTCTCTACAGGGGCAACTTTGCTTCCCGTCTGAGTCTTCCATCCATCCATTTCAGCATTTAGGTGAATTCGCTTGTTGAATAGTTGATCCCATTTTTAGGAAAAGTCATTCCCCGTCTGTACCATTCAAGAAAAAAGTGAGTTTGTCACCCCGTTAGGCGATCCTAAAAGTCAAATCTGCCCATTTTCCATAGTTTGGGTGACCCTGCTAGCATTTTGGGAGAATTTGCCTCCCCAAAATAGGTGAATGTGCTTCCAAGCATAGGCGAGTGTGCTCAAAACAACCCACCATCCGTCTTCCTGCAATTGTCATTTTCGTTTATCTAAAGTCATCATTTCATCAATCAAATAATACAGGTGCATCTTAGGACATCCATATATTGCATATTCACCATCAGTTCATCGAGCCCAATCACCTAGACTTCATTTTAGGGGTTTTGATTTTGATGAAGGGACTTTCGAAGGTCATAAATTTTCACTCGGATGTCTATTTGGGCTGAAATTTTACTGGTGGATGCGTTATGAGGTGGCATGTGGATTTCCAATTGACCTTGAGTCAGTTGGCCCCCATTTTGGCACTTTTTCGAGGCTTGAAACTCTCATCTTGACCCTTAAAATGACAATTTAGTGTTTTTTTCCAATTTTTAAAAAGTCATTTTTGTTAATAACTTGAAACTCATGTTTTGAATTTAGGATGTTAGTTGGAAATTCGTCCTACCTTAGTTTTTGGAAAAAATTGGACTCTCAAATATATGCATGTGAAATTACCTAAAATGGAAAAATCTGACAATTGTTGAAATCTGCCAAATTTGGAAAAATTCGATTGTCAGCACCTTACGCCATCTAGTTAAACCCATGAACTTGGTTTAGAATCAATCCCATCACATCCTCCAATCATCCTAATTTTGGCTTCAATCCAATCCCAATCTGGGCTTAACCTAAATCCCAATTTGAGCTTTAGTCCATCTAGATCCAACATCTTTTGATATCGAAACAAATATTAAGATCCCTTCTTCCATCTTCCAATCCATCCTATTTATCTTTTCATCATCTTTTCTTTCCTTCTAATCATCTATTCCCATACCTTCAATCCATACCCATCCCATCCAACATCATGAATCCTTATCCTTCACCAATGCAACCAAAAATAGTAGTCAAGGGAGATCTCAATTACATTGACGATGATAACAAAATTCTTGTTGATCAAGATGAGTATGATATAGATCCTCTTGATGCTATAATTGCTAGCAAGCTTTCCCCAAGCGTCATCTAGAATCTAATCATTCATCCAAGCTATCCCATCACACCTTCATCCACACCTAATAAAAATCCTTATGCTACCTTTGAAAAGGGATATCCAGTATCTTCCCCATCTGCATATGCATCGTATCCTTCATCTACATCTTTCTCTAATCCTACATCCACATCCTCCTATCCTAATCCAACGTTCGCATCCTCTCATTTTAATACACTGTCTTAATATTCCTACCTTAATCCACCATCCCAATCCTCCTATCCCAATCCATCATCCCAACCTTCCCATCCTAATCCACCATCCCAATATTCCTACCTTAATCCCCCATCCTCTTCCTCCAACATCAATCCACCATTCACATCTTCCTATTCTAACCCACTATCCCAATACTCCTACTATAATCCACCATCCATGTCCTCCTAGATCCTAACCCACCATCCCATTCTTTCCATCCTAATCTGCTATCTCAATACCCCTGCTACAATCCACCACCTGCATCGTCCTATTCTAATCCTAATCCTCCACCTACTCTTAGTCCACCATCCAATCCCAATCCATCTAATCCTAATCCTTCACCTACTCTTAGTCCTCCTTCCAATCTTGTCCATCCATCTAATCCTAATCCTCCACCAATCCCTAATCCTTCGTCTACTCCTATTACCATAACTAAGCCCAGAATATGCAAGTTTCTCACTCTAGAAGTTCTCCAAAGACTCATGACAAATAATACATCCCCAACTCCACATTTTGAAGTAATGGAACCATTCTTCCCTACTCCCCCATGTATAGTCACTAGTGATGAGACCCTGCTCCATCCCACACCTATCATTACTATTACCACCACTGGCACCACTCAAATTGTTGAAACCATCAAACCCATCAAATCCATTGAACCCCCATCTCCTACTCTGAGAGCTACCAAACCCATCAAAGATAACCAAACCCATTCACCATCTTCTACTTCTAGATCCACCCAATCCATCGAAGACACCCAAATCCAATCCACTCCCCCTAGTCCTAGTATCACCGAAATCTCCTCCCATGAACCTCATGAATCCTCCATCCTTCCATCTCCCCACTTGAGGAGTCCCTCCAACACTCCATCATTATGCCACCCACACCAGATGAGTCATGCCAAGAGCTTGGTCCAAAGCATACCAACATATCCCCTTCTACATCAAGATCCTGCCATCCCATCTAGTCCACCTCAACATCATAGTCCCCCATCCATTCCATCCCATGATCCCCTTGACACTCAAGATCCAATTGCTCCATCTCATGAGCCCTTATCACCCACTGCCACAAATCCAGAATCTATCATATCACCTAACTCACTCCTCCTGATCAAGACGTTGTTACCCCCTCATCTCCATCTCATGATCCTCCATCGTCGCCTAGCCCTGCTATCCTCACAACACTTTTATATTCCCTCGGTACTCTCACCTTCACCCATGGTGACTTTCTTGTAGAAGAAGAACAAAGCATCTACACAACCCATCCCCCTCCCCCTAATAATGGATTCACATCATGTTTCCAAAATAACAAGCATCCTACTATAGAGAAGATGCTCAAGATCATGAACTATCAAGGAAAAGGTTTAGGCCTTCATGACAAGGTATTTTAGAGACCATCCATGTCAAAGAAAATCCACATACACAAGGTCTCGGATATATCTATCGAGACTCACAATCCAAAAATTTTGGTATAACCTCCATACGTCCTCAACAAGCCTCCTCCAAAAATATAATAGGCTCTTCCCTTCACTCCACAAAACCATTTTCCGCCATCCCCCCTCCATCGTATCTCCTCAAAAAAACCATCCATATTCCTCCTTCGTCTTCCAAATCCATTTTGGGTCCCTATGTCCCTTTATCCACCATCTTCCATCCTTCATCTACTTCATCCATTTTGGGTCCTTATGTCCCTCCATCCACCATCACACATCCTCCAGGTACTAAGTCCATTTTGGGCCCTTATACCCCACAATCACCTCCTCCATCCAATCCTATTCATCCTTTTATCCACCGATCACCTATCCATGTCACCCATCATAAACATACCACTCTCATATTCCCTAATCGGGATCAACAAAGGGACACACCTACACATCCTCCATCCACATATTATCCCCAAAATCCAACCTCCATCACTCCATTCATGTTTCCTTCATATCATCCATCTCCTCGCACCCATCCCATTGCTATTAAAAGCACTTTGGATGCTAAAGTAAAAATGCATAAATCTAAACATCCAAATGAATCTAAAGCTCCTCATGTCCCCTTAAAAATACATGTTGAAGAAAATAAAAATCAAATCCAAAATCCAAATCAAACCCACAGGCCACAAAGGCCCACCAAAGAAAAAATCAAAACCATGTGGATCCCAAAGAAAAAAGGTGCAATGCCTTCAAATGAAAAATCTATAACAACATCCAAAGTTGCTAATACAAAAGCTAATCATACACACCCTCCATCTCCTAAATCTATTTTGGGTCCTTATGTCCCAAAATTCACTACCCCAACTCCTCCATTATCCCCACATCATCCATCCATTAACCCTCGTATCATTCCACAACCCCCACCATATGTGCCAAGGTTGGTCTTGAAAACATTCCCCCATCACACATCCACCCCATCATTCCATCCATACACTTTCCAACATCCCATCCTTTATCCCACATATCTCCCTCATCCAATCCCTTTAATCCTTTCCCTTGCATAATCCATCCATCTTCGTAACCTTGGTTGTACCAACATCCAACAGTCAATTCACACATGGGCTCTTAATACCTCGTATGGAACTTGATGCTTGAGTCTGTCATCCATCTCCTTATCACATGTCTTCTAAATCCACTTACCACATACCTATCCTTATCCATCTCCATCCACATTCTATCCAAAAGTCAAAAAAGTCAAAAAAAAAGAAAAAAGAAAATAGTAAAGAGAAAAATTTGTCCAATGGTGAAAACTTGGCAAACAAGCGCCTTGGATAAGTACCATGATGAAAACCTGGCAAACATGTGTCATGTGTAAATCCCCATCCATCTCTTTCCAGACTTGGGGGCAACTGCATCCCCTTCACCCATTTCCTCCATCCCTCCTATCTTACACATCATACTTGCCATATCCCATTTATCCCAATCCATCCATCCTCCTTGTGATCTTGATATAGATAGGGGCAAACATATATACATGCTTTGGAAACCTCTTGGTATACATTCCCTTCATCCATACATTATCCTATTCCTTATCCACATCCATCTACCTTCCCTATCCACCTATCATGCTACCATCAATATCCCTTCCTTATCCATGCATCCTATCCATATTCATCTCCCTCCCTCATCTACCCATCATATTCTCCTCCATTTATCTCCTTTATCTTCCCATCCACCCATCTTCCATCCCTCCTGCCTCATCGCACATGACATATCTAGAGTGGGGGAATATACTTCCTTTGTGACATAGACCTTGGAGACATTATTCATCCATCATGTCATCCCCTCCCTCTCCCCATCCTTATCTTCCCATCCATCCATCCAAAAAACAATTCCTTCCATCTTCCAAATCCTTACCTTCCTATCTATCCCTCTAGTAACCTTTTCCACATCCAAATCCTTATCTCTCTATCCATCCATCCTAACATTTTTCCATCTCCTTATCTTTATCTATCCATCCCTTTATCCCTATTTTTCCTTCCATATCATAATCCCTTGTCATTGGTATCTAGATATAGGCTCCCTCCTCATGCAACCCAATGCCATCTATCTCATCATCATCACTCCCACTTCTTTCACACATCTTTCCAATCTCCTATCACTTCTCATCACTCATCTCTCCATCATGTCATCCTACCAATTCATCTTTTGATGATTTGGATAACTATCCCATTCCTAAGCTACATGTGATCATCACCATCCTACCCAATAGGTCTATATTGTCTCATCATATTGGTTCCATCATTTTATCCACTTATCATGGTCATCTCATCATCCTTTATCCATGGTCGATTGTCAGCCTTTAGTCGAACTACGTTGCCCCTGTGCTTTCACGTAGGAAAGGTTGATCATTTGATTTGCCCCTGGGGATTTTGTTCATCCAGTCTTTGTCTTCCATCATTCGTCTCCATTGTCCTCTTTCCACTTTTATCCAGTCTTTTATTGAACTACGAGGGCTCTACATTTTTAAGTAGGCAATGCTAATCATTGATCAACCCCCAAGCCCCTAGGTCTTTAGGGTGTTTCTATCTTGTGTCTCATTTCTCGTATCTTGTGTCGTGTCATCAAGGTATGTCCTTACCTAGCCGGTTCTTCACAAATGACATCCACTAGTATCATGAGATTCAATTAGTTTCGAGTATCCCGAGTAATGTCAATATTTTATTTTAGTTTCCATATTTGGTATTAACAGGATGCGTCCTTCCTCATCAGACCACATTAATCCCATCCCACTTTGGATCCTGTGGCAAAGGATTTTTGAAATTGATTGCTTTCTTTAGGTTCTTTTGGCATTTTTTTATCCTTTGAGCTCCCTACCATACCTTGTCAAGGTTGCCATGATCCATCATATTATGGTGCACTTTGATTGGTAAACATAGGGGCATATCTTGATCTTTTGTTTGTTGTTATTTGCTTGGTTGTCCTGCGTAGTACCCACCAAGAACCTTGTGGCCTTGTGTTACACTGGGGCATCCTTTGTGTTTGTGGTTTTCCAACATTGGCCCTACCAAACCCCCCGTGACTTTGGGATGTTGGACTAACCTTTTGTTTGTTGTGTCAGTCAATGCATGTGATATGATGTCACTTTGGTTCCTCATACCCTGGTGCATAGTATCCCATGCTATTTAAAATTTAGTGCTCATTACATGGTAGCATAATGCATGACAATCAAATTGCTTGATTTTATAACTTTCCTTTCATATCCACCCATCTCTCATCCTCTCATTTATCAACATCCACCCATCCATTTATCCTAAATGTTTCTTATCCATTCATCCTTTATCCCTCCTCCTCATCTATTTCTCCTATCTGTTTTCATCACCCCATGTCCTTCATCCTCATCATATCATCATCTCTTCAATCTTCTTAGGATAATATAGATTGGTTATTCTAAGCATCTTTTCCTCCATCGTCTTCATTCATTTCAACCATCTCACATCTCAATCTAACCCTCATCCATTCAACCTAGCACAAATCATCTCATCACATCCTTGGTCTTGTTCCCAACTGTGCTACAAGCCTTCATCCAATTGTCATCATCATCAGGATGCATCTTTCCTTATCCTTTGGTGTTGTTTTGGGATGTGTCCTTCCCTCATCAACAACATTCTCATCATCATCATCAAGATGCATCCTACCCTATCCTTTGGTGTTGTTTTGGGGTGTATCCTTCCCTCACCAACAACACTCTCATCATCATCATTGGGATGCATCCTTATCTATCCTTTGGTGTTGTTTTGGGATGTATCCTTCCCTCATCAATCATCATCGGGATGTATCCTTCCCCATCCTTGTGTTGTTTGGGATATATCATTCCCTCATCAACAACGCTCCACCCATCATCAATCCATTTTGGCTTGTAGCTTGATTTGGGTAACATCACATTTGTCCTTGAATCCATTTGTGCTTCCTTTCTTCTCATCTTCTCTTCCCAATCTCCTATTGCTTATCATCCTCTCTTATCCATCATTATGCATCATCTTCCCCATCTACCCTTTCATCATCTCATCCATTTCGAGAGCACACTCGTGTTCTCTTGAACCCGCATGTCCTCTTGAGGGGGCATCCTCAATCCCTAATCTTCATCTTCACTCCCATTATCTTTCTTCCTAGTCACTTCTTTGAATGATTAGGGCATCTCTCACAATCTAACCATCTTCTTCTTGGGGCTATATTTTAATTTTCTTTGAAATGATGCTACTTCATAACACCATCTCAAAGAGAGGAAAAATGTAGACACCTAAATTTGGCCACTTACATTTGGTCAAATTTATCCTTTTTCATCTAAATATCCTCTTATTTGCATTAATTAAGTAATATTACTATTATTTAATTAATACCCCTAAATTCCTCTAAATCTCTAAGGTATTTGGTTAAATAATTAAATACCTTACCCTTTATTCCTTTCCTCCAAGGAATTTAATAAATAATTCATTTATTTAATTCCCTTTATCTCTCATCTCCCATAATCTCCACTTAATCCTAATCCACCTCATAATCCCATCATTAGGGATGTGCACATTCCTAATCCATGATTAGGATGTGTCACATTCTCCAACTTTTACAAGTTGGCTCCTAATCCTCATTAGCCACCTAACCCTCCTCTAATCCTTCATCAACTAGTCTAATTTCCCCCTTGGTCAACTCTCCCCATCCCCCAAGGAATTTTTAATTCCTTTTTGTCTTCCCAAGGTCCTTTTGAGGATTTTTTAATTCCTCTCTCATTTCTCAAGGAATATTAAATTCCTTTTCTCTTTCCCAAGGAATATTAAATTCATTTTATCCTTTCAATGCACATTAAAAGGGAATTTTTAATTCCTTTGGTCAATCTCTTAATCTCATCCATTAATCTCTATCAATCAATCTTGACCGTTCATCCATTATCCTCCAAAATCTATATATCCAAAACTTAGCCATCTTCACCTCTCTCACCCATTTTTGCATTGGAGCACCATTATACTACTGAAATTTTGAGTGAGCACACATCCAACCAAACATCATGGGAAAATCTACACAATAGGAGGCATTGCATGCTAGTTTGAACTCCTCATCACCCTATCTTGAGTGTTGTCCTTTTTTTTATTCTTTTGCTTGATTTCTTGCATTTTAGGTAGATTAAAAACATTGCACCACACATAGTTTGTTTGAAAGCACTTGTTTTAGGCTTTTAGCCATAGCAGCAAGACAATGAACTATTTGATAAAATACTTTGGTAGACATGTATGGAAAATGTGGTAGCATAGACAAGGCAATGAGCTATTTGAAAAAATGTCTCAAAGAAACGTGGTCTCATGGTGATGGACATCACCATGGTCCATCACCATGAGACCACGTTTCTTTGAGACATTTTTTCAAATAGCTCATTGCCTTGTTTATGCTATTTCTTATTATTGTGCTTTGATAGATTTTTTCTAAGCATCCATAGTTTGTTTGAAAGCAACTATTTTAGGCTTTTAGCCATAGCAACAAGGCAGTGAATTGTTTGAATTTGGTAGACATGTATGGAAAATGTGGTAGCATAGACAAGGCAGTGAGTTGTTTAAAAGAATGCCTTAAAGAAATGTGGTATCATGGTGATGGACATCACCATGAGACCACATTTCTTTGAGGCATTTTTTCAAACAGCTCACTACCTTGTCTATACTATTTCTTACTATTATGCTTTGATATATTTTTTCCAAGCATCCATAGTTTGTTTGAAAGCACCTATTTTAGGCTTTTAGCCATAATAGCAAGGTGGTGAACTGTTTGTTAAAATGCTTTGGTAGACATGTATAGAAAATGTGGTAGCATGGGCAAGTTATTACAAAATTACTAATCCCTGACATCTTAAGTTTATGAACCACTTTTCTTATAAATTAATTAATTAATAAATAAATATGACTAATCATTAAAAAATTACATATTTGAAAACTAGACATCATCATCTATAATGGGTTTTAATTTCATTAAAAAATTCTAAAAAAAGTCATAAGTCAAAGTTATATTTTCTCTTGCTATTTTCATGGCATTGTACTTTCAAGTCCAAGGCTGAGGGTTGGGTTTCCAAGCCTAAAACAAAAGCAAAATCGTGGTTTCAAATTTGAAATTTAATGAAACACATACCCACTCTAAAAAACGTACCCATTCTAAAAAGGAGTGGGAATATGATGTAAATAAAAAAAAAGCACCCATTTCATTTCAAAATGCGTACCTATTTTTAAAATCAAAATGGGTACTCATTTCATACGAGTATAAATTTAGGTTTGAGAACTCAATCTTAAATGGGTACCCTTTAGCTTGCACTTATGCCTACATAAAATTGATCTATATTTATGAAAATGATCTTGACTCGTGAATATGATTTATACACTTTTTGATGTCTACATCCTACTTGCCTTAGTGTCTAAAAACTATGTTTAAAAAATAGACAGTGTTAACTAACATCTTTAGGAGTTTTCTAAGTGAGGATCTTCTTCTTGTGTCAAACCGCTAGATTTGAATTAATAGTATGAGTAATGATTGAAGACACACCAATCAACCATGTAGCATGCCTAATTTATCACTAATGATGTAGATACTGGTATAAGTTGATTATGCAATGTACTATGTGCTATGTTGGATTTCTCCCCTATTATACAACATCCTAGAACACAATTAACACATTTTGTACTCAAGCTAACAAGTATAGTTAATAGAGAGGAAATCAACTTGGGCCCATATTTAAACTTAAATTTAAATTTGAAAATGTTAGGGTCATTTTTGTGCCGAGGATTTGATCAAGGGAAAAGAAAAAGAAAAAATTAAAGAACAAAACCAAACTCTAAAGAAGTGTGTTCAAGATATGATAAAAAAAATATTTAAGTTAGTCACCAACTTTTACGAATAAACATACTAATTATATATTAATTATTGCATTAAAGACAATCCAATCAAGATAAATCCAAAACTAAGAAAAAAGGTAAAAAGTATAAATTATTTACTTTTATTTAAAATTCACTTGATCAAATTCATTGACAACTAACATATATACAACTATTTTATCTATTATTAATCATATCAAAACGAGTGAGATATTTTATGAATGTGTATACTATAATAATAATTGATAATATCACAACCTATGTCTCTCCCAACCCTTAACCTTTCAATAGTCAAATAATCAACATAATTTCAGTAAAGAATACTAAATAATTATCTACTTTTGACCGACCAGATTGGTAGCATTGATATTTTCCTTACATTTTTTCTCGAAGAAAATTGCCAGCCAAGGTACGTGGCATGATACAAACCACATCATGCAAACCAAAGGCTTTGCCAGGTGTTAGTATACGTGTCGAAACAATAAGGAGCAGAACAACTATACATAAGAGCGAATGCTTTTCATGAATGCTAAGCTCAGTTAAGTTAAAAGAGATAAAAATCAGAAGAGAAAATCTGTGAAAATGGTTCATTTGGGATGGCAGGCGAAAATGTCGATTCTGGTTTTCATGGCGGTTGCAATTTTGCTTGTGATGTCTAAAGAGGAGGAGGTGAAGAGTCCTGTTGAGCCAATTGTGGAAAAGAAAGAGGCAGAGGGGAAACAGCCCGTGGAGTGCATCAAGGGCACGGTTGGATGCACCTGGGATAAGCTCAAATCTTTCACCAATTCGGCCTTTCAAAGAATACCTTCTGTGTAAGATTAGATTTTTCAAATTTCTGTGTGTGTTTATGATTGATTACAGTCTGTATATTAAGGAAATCTTTGAAACTTTACATGAATTTGTATTTGTTTTTGTGTTCATAAGATATTAGGGTTTTTGTTTTTCAGAAAGAAAACAGGAGATGTACTGAAGGATTCAGTTTCCAAGAGTTATGAGACAGGGAGAGACTCAGCAGTCGGAGCAGGGGAGAAAATCAAGCAGACTCTTGGCCCTGAGGAGCTCTGATCAGAATTGCTTTTGTCTCCAATTTCTGCTTTGCTTATTTGTTTTTCTTCTCAGGAGTGTTTGGATTAAGTGGTATATGTTGTTTGGGATTATAGCCAGGTGGTTAGAAATACTTATGTTGTACATGATTTTTGCTTCAAGTACTGGTTTATACTTCGATGAGTATAAAAACTGTAGAGCAAACATTGCATGAGTCGTATTGGTATTGATTTCTTGTGTCAATGGAAATAAATAAGATTGGAGTAGCTGTCATGGCGTTATTTAAGAATGGATTCATCCTCTCCAAGAATTTTATAATAATGTGAATGAGACATCCTGTCTTCTCGGCGTGGAAATTCTGTCATGGATGTTTTCAATTTCGTTAGTATTAGTTTCTCTCGATTACCCAAAATATCCTAAACTTATTGGCGATTGATTCCCTCCGTGGATTCCTTTTGATCAAAGATCCACAAATGAGGGGGCACATCTCTCTCTTTTTAAGGCGTTTGTTGTTTACGAAGAAAATATCTGTGAGTCAATAAAATTGTTACTGAGTTTTTTGACTTTGAATTTTTGATATTCCTTTACAAAATATCTTTATACATCTATTATTATTATTATTTTTATATTGATATTCCTTTACAAAGATCTTTATACATCTATTATTATTATTTATATATATTTTTAAAATTAAGAGGGGTAAATGCTTTTAATCCAGAGCTATGAACTGGTGAAGTCACAAATGGGACCTCATCCCCAATATAAATTTTCAACAATTACACCCCAATGGAGTTTGAACGTTGATAGCAAGAATAACAACACAACTACTTAACTATCGCACCATGACACTAATGACTTATTTATACATCTATTATTATTATTATTATTATTATTATATTTAAAGGTGAGACTTTTTTTGGTAGGTATAACTATCATTAATTTAATTCATGTCACATATGACGACTATCTATAACAAGGTATAATTGTAATTGTTATTGTTTGATGTTTGAAGTAGTTTATTTATTTATTAATTGTTTTGTCTATTAATTTTTTTGTCTTCGTTGTGATTGTGTAGTGTTAAATGTTTTAACATCTTTTTATGTTGATGTGGAGTCTTTAAATGTAACTATACTACATGTGGCTTGCTCTCGCTCTACAATCGTCTTCATTGTGATTGTGGTGTATAATTATTTGATCATTGAATTTTTTGATGTTAAATGTTTTTTTCATTTTTGTAATGTTTGAAGTAAAGTTGATTATTGATCACTATACTACACGTCTCCTCTACGATTATTGATCACATAGATACTGCACATCCCCTCTACGATTATTGATCACATAGATGCTACACGTCCCCTCTACTCTACAATTATTGATCACTACACTACATGTCTCCTCTCCTCTACGATTATTGATCACGATACTACATGTGTCTCTACGATTAGTATACTACAGGTATCCCCTACAATTATGATCACTATACTATGTATCTCCTCTCCTCTCCTCTACAATTATTGATCACTATACTACATGTCTCTTTTATGATTATTGATCACTATACCACGTGTTTGTTTCCTCTATGATTATTGATCACCATACTACACTATGATTGTGTTGTGTTAAATGTTATAATTTTTTTCATGTTGATGTACAGTCTTTTAAATGTCACTATACTATGTGTCTCGTTCTACAATTGTCTTCATTGTGATTGTGTTGTGTATAATTATTTGATCATTAAATTCTTTGATGTTAAATTTTTTTATTTTTTTATTATGTTAGAATAGTCAATTATTGATCACTAGCTACATGTCTCTTTCATGATTATTGATTATTATATTGAGGTTAAAATGTTATTAACTATTTGATCATTGAATTCTTTGATCTTTAAATAAAGTGCATCTAAACATTTTTAATTTTTTTATATTAATAATTTTTTATATTTTTAATCTATATAATTATTTTTTATTACTGTTGAACTCTTCGATATCTATTATATTTGTAACAAAATATATCTATTTAATTTTTTAATTAATTGTCCTTTCAAACTATTATTAGATGAGTAATACTTAAAATTTAGTCCCCTTCATGAGTATACTTAGCATTTAGTCTCCATGCTCATCATAGAAGGCTTTGGAACTTTAGTTTTTAGTCTATCCTTGTAATGGTTCTAAATTCCCATCATAGTTCCTAAGGCTTTGTATACTTAGTATTTAGTCTCCATGCTCATCATAGAAGGATTTGGAACTTAATTATAGTTTTTAGTTTATTCTTGTAATAGTTCTAAATTCTCATCATAGAAGGCTTTGGAAATTGATAGATTTTTTAATGGTTGTAAATGTTCGTGCTCCGTTTGCATTTTGGTGTGTTTTAGTTATAGTATTAACTTAATAACCACATAACATTTGAGTGATAATTTTATGTGATTTTGGTGTGTTTTGTTATACTATTAACTTAATAACCACTTAATGAGTGATATTATTTTATGTGAGTTTGGTTCATGATATTATTATTTTAAAATATTTGTATTACACATTTTGAATGTTTGATGTTGATGATTAAATCTTACAACCCTAGAGACTACTTGTAACCAAAACACATCATAAAAAAAATAAAAAAATTAAACAACTAATTTTCTATGAAGTCTAAACATCCCATCATTAAAAAATTTTTGTTAAATAACTATTTTGCTATGAAGTCTAAGGTTTTATTGATGCAATAATGATTAACTGTTATATAATATACAATAAATATTTTTTGATAAAGGATATAAAAATCTTAGTAGAAACTTTAGTCGAAAATATGATAAGATCTTGACATGTGTGTTAAATTTAATCATATAACTTAAGACACAATAATACACACAAAAAAGTAATTTTAAGCATGTTAGGGTGAATGAATTTAGTAATAATTAATTAGGTGATTATCTTTTTCATCCTAACACCTCCGTTAAGAGGGAGGTGCAACATAGAGAGATGAAAAACAAAGATACACTAATGATGAATGTATGCATGAGTCCCAACTACAAGGTTTGATGAGGTACTCATGTATAAAGAGATAAATCTCTCACAATTGACAAAAAAAAGAGAAAATATCATGGGAAAAAACTCTTTTCTAAAAGAGAAAATTTAAACAAATGTATACATATGATTGAAGAATGGAGGACTCAACATGACCCCTCAAGTATTGTTAAATTAAACAAATGCATACATTTGATCGAAGAGTGGAGGGCTCAACATGACCCCTCAAGTATTTTTTTTGACATAAATGTACAATAAATATTTCCTCTTTAAGAGAAAATATAAGACTATGAATCTCTCCACAAAGAAATATCATTTTTGGAGAGAAAATATGAGACTATGACTCTCCCCACAAATAAGTAGCTCCTGTGTCAATGATGATTGTTTGAAGATAGAAAACAACCCTTTGTTTGCAAACAATGTTTCTCCCCTAGTTGGAGATGGAGTCCTTTTAGACTCATATTTAAGTCCAAATTTGAAACTGAAAGTTTTGAGATCATTTTTGTGTTGATAGATTTGACCTAGGGAAAAAGTAACAAAAGATCAAAACCAATCCCTAAAGATGTGTGTTCAAGATATGATCAAGTTAGGTTTAAGTTAGTCTCCAACTTTATGAAAAAACATCACTTATAGACTAATCATTGAAAAGATAACCCAATCAAAATAAGTTCAAAATAAAGAAGAAAATATGATTTGGGCCTTTTGGATTCAAAGACACAAGGGATTTTCCTAGCAGCTAAATGGATTGTTAGAACCGTGAATGGAGATGTTCTGTGGAAAAATTTGGTCCACTTTTGGATTTCTCAAGCCTCTGTCAAAGGTAAATGGCAGGATGTTAGTTGGGAAGACAAAATTTTAATGGCTCCTTTCTTCCACCTCAAAGCTTCCTTTCCCCTTCTTTCAATATGGAAGGCATGGCAGCAAGTCAACAATCTTTTAGATTGAAAAAACACTCTTCAACATGGGTTTAGCTTCAGATTTTTGTCAATCTGGTGGAATAAACTGGTACAATATCATGGTCAGCCGCTTGCGATTTCCTTTCCTAGGATGGCTTATTACTTTTTTAGGAAAGGAGTTTGAAGGTTTGGGGACTTGTGAGACTTTTCTGCTCAAGAGTGGGTCAACTGGCAAGCTCTCAAGACTAACCTGGGTTTAAATTGTAAACATAAAAGTTTTATTATTTTTGTCAATTCATTGGTTTCCTTTGAGGTGGTCATGAAAATATGTACTCCCCTTCATTGCAATCCTTTCAAGGATTGGTAGTGGTTGTCCAAGTGTTAGTTTGCTTTGTTTCCTCTTAAGAAATTCTACTTAAATCTGCTCCCTCATTTGCCATTAAATCTCAGGCTGAATCTGAAATGGAAGTGTGTAGGTTCCATGAAATTACATGGAGGAAGCTGAGTATTCAAATATGGCATTATAACACTGAGGCGAATGTTTAAATCTTTGTGTGGAAACTTTTGCATTGCAAGTTACCGGTTGGTGATCGACTGGGTTATATGCATATTCATGATGTTAAATGCCCCTTTTGTAAAAATATTGAAAGCTTGAAACATATCTTCTGGGACTATTTTGTGGCTAAAAGGAAATGGAGGGTTGTTTTTGCTTACTTCCTTGCAATTTTTTAGCATAATTTGAGTTGGAAAGAAGCGATTTTGGGTGTTGGTCTGCATAATAATATTGTTATTGATTCTGTATGACAGATTGTGCTTTTTAACTTATGGAAAAGTAGATGTTTGGTTGTATTTGTAGATCATGATGTTAATCTGGAAACAGGAATGCTACGGTTTTACTCTGACATCATTTTTCAAATTGTTTTCTTATGTTCTCAATTGCCGGGAGGCAATAAGGCGAATATGAAGTGCAACAATCATTTGAACACGATCAAATGACAAATTTTGCAGCTCCATACAAATGATGTATTTTGTTCAAATCAGCTTCAAAAATTGTTGAAATTTAGAATTGAATAGTAGTTTGTCCTCTTGACAGTTTTTGCTGCGCTATTTGTTATGCCGAAGGCGTCCCCATGTTGAGGTTTTGCAACCTCTTTTCACACCGAATGGTGGAGATTTCTAGAGATGCGATTGACTACGATGAAACAAATCGCAGCGGTTCATCATGGCTATAAAGAATCATATTTGTTTACATAGTCTTTATCCATTATTGGTAGTGCCGAGAACGCCAAGGGGCGCCGATGAGGATGATGCGGCCTTTCAGAACGAGGATGAGGAGGGCATCGTGGGGATCGAGGGAGAGATATTATTAGAGTGGCCGGCAAAGGGCTACGCGCCCATGTATTTGCCTTGGCTCCGTTGGTTCTCTGAGCAGTTGAAATATTTGTGGTCTTTTTTGGCCGTGCATGTTGTGAAGATGGAGACCAAGGCTTACGTTCCTGACTCCTCCAAGGCGTTCTAGCATGTGTGCCTTCATTCAGAGGAAATTCGGTGCTTAATGAGATCGCCAGGAGCTTTCCAGTCCCTCTCTTTACTCTCCGGTAAGCCACCCACGAGTGATTGATTCACATTTTCCTGGAAGAAGAAGATTTTAAAAATAATAATACGAACTAAAAATGATGCACCCGCGAGGAGTTAATGCAATCATTACCTCTTTATTTATTTATTATTTTTGTTCTCAAGTAGGTTGAGTGCCCTACAAGGGCAATGGCCATGTATCGTTACTCAAACCCCCATTTCCTCCTTATGTCTCTTTGTTAGCATTATTATTACAGATCTGATACGCTAGCAATATCTCAATTGTAGGCCTTGAGGAGCTGGAATAGAATCCTTTCACTGCTACTAGTACAGTCCTTATTCAATCTCTTTGAAGAACAGAGCTTAATAATGTTCAGATTTTGTTTTCTTGTTTCATATTTTAATTTTTTTAAAATGTGTTTCAAATTTTAAAAGGGAGGTATTTATTTATTTACTCCCCTTATACCAAGAATGGTGGCCTGTAGAATGGAAGCGACTACTCTACCTATGTTTTAATGATATAGACCATCAAAAAAGTTCAGAAAGCCCCTTACATATGGGGTTTTTGAACTTTTTTGCTGGTTTATAGAATTTGTTTCACTGGCTCTGACATCGTGTGGGTCTGAGTAAGTTAAAAGAAAAATTCTATTATTTTCTTGAAATTTTAATAATAAGAGTTATGATATTTATGTTTCTTGGGCCCTATCGATCATTCTTTTTAGTGCCCCTGCCATGCCTCCGCCATCGCTTGCCCCTGCCCTTGCCCCTGCCCCTGCCCCTGCCCTTTTTCTCCCCCACACTAAGTACAATGACAAATGAACAGAATTTTATGTAAGCCAGTAAGGAGAGATCTTCTTGTGCATAATCAGTAGTCATAAGGGTACATTTTCATTTCCTTGCCAGCATTGTTCTAAGTAGCGAGCATTGGTTTTGTTTGTTTCATTGCTTTTATATCACCCATAGTTTATCCAATTTCTTTAAGATAAATACTTTTCATATATATATATAGAGAGAGAGAGAGAGAATTTTTAACCCATAAACCACTGGGGTTCCATTCTTTCCAAATGCAAATCCACCTTGGCAAATTAGCTAAAGGAGTCTAGAAATTTGTGCAACCTAAATGTTATTGGTTGTTTCAACTCCATTGGGAAAATCCAATAGTCTCTCATTAGTCATCTACATATCCAAAAATGTGTTTTTTCTGATTCACCCTACTTAACCATACTTGCAATGGATTGATGAATTTTGCTTTTATATTAACCTTTAAACTATGGAGTAGTTGGTTGATGTTTCAACTTTGGACATTAACCTATACACATAGGAAATTATTTCTAGTAACTTTGTATCATGTTTCCAAGTTGTTGAAATATTTCCCTATCTTGGAAACTTTTTGAAACTTCTAGAGGGACCAGAAACTTTTAAATATGTCTGGGAAATTTGGAAAGTTTTTCACAGTTTCAAGCTCTTTCAAGATATTTTTTGCTCTGGGTTTGGCTAGATGCGTAATGTTTTGTTCACAAGATTTTCTAAGTTTTTAATAGTTTCCAAAGCTTTCTACTAGAATTATAATTTTATGGTACCAATTTATGTTGAAGTCATTTCCTTAAGAAATCTACACCACAATTTTTGTCGATTCATGGCCTTGTCAATCGCTACTTCCAAAACTCAATTTCTTGTCATTGTTATAAGTTTACAACTTAGGTATCAGCAAGGTTTTGATTTTTTTAGATTTGGTGAATTTTATAATTATACATGGAAAAACTGAAAGCATTATGTGTTTAGTTATACTTATATTTTAGTTGGGGGCCAAGTGAGTATTTCGTTGAAAGAGTTCTATCCTTTTGACATCTTGGTTTGGAGATTTGGTGTTAGTGTGATATTTTTGTTATGGAATGGAGACTATGACTCAAACAATTTGGTTTATTTTGATATAAATGGTTGCACTCTTCGTTTTCAAGCTTGGAATAGGGTTAAGAAATTAACAGTTGGTGTACTTAGGTTGATTAGTTTAATCTTGTCTTTTTTTGTTGGGAGATGAGATAACAACAATTTCAGTTTTTGATTCAGCCTGAGAGGTTTAAAGAGTTTTGTTTGAAGGGTTATTCTATTCCCATAGTTTGGCACATAGTGATAGTATTTGGCTCAACCCAATTTTTGAGAAGGAAAAAATTGGGTTTGCAATTAAAATTAGCACTTACAAGGATCAAAGCATATTGTCTATTGATTGTTGCAAGATTTTATATTTGCACAATTTATGCTAGTGTCAAGATTCCTTCTAATTTTTGTTGTTTGTTGTTTATGGATCTTTTGTGCCATGCTAGCTATTGCAATATATAGAACTTTGCTACCTTTCATAGTTCCAACTTTGTTACACTATTTATATTAGATTGATATTGAGTGTAAATTTACCTGTATGTTTGATGCTTTTCTATGCTTGGTTATTGCTACAGTGTTTCAATTTAGCTCTTCCCTTTTGCAGATATAAATTTAATTTTATAGCCAATGATCTCATAAAGATTGATTTGTGTTTAATGCCCCCCTTTTCTCTGTTGATACTTTTGCATAAAAGGTTAATAAGTGTGATGTAATTGAGCTTTTAACAATCAAATGATGTTATATTTGGAAGGATGAAAATATTTTTCAATTTTTTTGGAGGTGCCCTAAATAGTTTTGATAGTTTGTGTGTATTTAGTAACGTAGATCAATTTTTTTTTTCCAATAATAATTGTTGGGTTTTTTGATAACTAACACATGAGCATTTCCTGTTATAAAAATTTAAATCATTACTCATTGCTTTCATTGATAACTAACTTTGTTTGTATTTGAATTACAGAATTTGCCTTGGAAGAGGGGAGCATGCATGCGGAAGTTCTTCAAAAAGCATTCAATGAAATATAACAAAAAAATTTCAGCTTGTGAAGAGATCTTGGCCAACACAGCCACAAATGGCTTCAGTTGGATCTTCTTGTCTTGTAGGAGTAATAATTAACATGAAGGAACTTGTTAAGGAGGAGAGAAAAGTAATTACACCAAACAGGATATCATGCAGTGATTTCTAACTATTTATGAAGGGAATTGATCTTTATAGTGAGTATGACCTACCTATATATTATGGGTTTACTAATATTTTTCATTTTGATCTTTAGGTATGGGTTTGAACAAGAATATGCTCCAATATACAAGAATGTAAAGTGGCCTCTTTGATTCCCAATTGACAGATTTCCTAGTCCTTAGGCGAGCATTCAAAAGGAGGCATGCAAAAAATGTAAAAACTTAGATATTCTTATCAACTATGGTTATGTTAATTGTATGGGAACTCAATAGGAAAAATTGTGTTCACAACTAGAGTTGCCTTTCTGACTATGGCTCTTAAACCACTAAGGATTTGGAGCTCATAAAACTTGGGGCCATGGAGTAGTCCAAACACTTTGTATCTTGTTAATCTCTATCATGCACGCATGCATTATGTAAGCCCATCTTTTTTATATTACAAAAAATAAAATACAAGGAGTTTGTGTAATCTAGATTATAATTTACATAATTTACATTCACTTTTAATGTGGAATATGTCCGATTATAATAGATTTATTTTTCATATGCAATGCATTTATTGTCAACTTAAAGGTTGTTTGCTACACAAGATTTGCATACCGTTCAAGTGGCAGTGGTGTTGCTTGTGGTTCTGAAAATCCCAACAATAATTTGTGTGAGCTTGTCTTATGTCATGTAATGCATAACCATAACTTCATGTTTCACTTTTAGTGACCAACTAACAATTAAATACTGGTTTATCTTTAATACTTTCTTAGTTTTGGAGAACTTCATACTTTGTTACATTTCTGCCAATTATAAAAGAGGATTTGTAATTTACGGATCTCAATCACTTTTTTCTCATATTATAATAAACAAATTAACCACAAAAAATAACTAATATGTCTTCGGCGTACCCATTGCACACGAACCTGTGCGATTGCTAGTTGTAACAATTTCAGCTATTGTTTACCTTTAGAGTTAGTTGTCTGGTGTTTTTGGTGGCTGTAAGTGACTATATTGCTGGCTTTTAGCCTGGTTGTAATCATTTTCTCTCTTTTGACAACCTTTGTTGCCTCCTTTCTATATTATTTGCATTGTTTCAATAAACAAAATAAAAACTATATAATTTTTATTTTTATAATAATTAATTTTCTTCCACTTAAAGATTAAAAAATATCCATTTGATCAAATTCATTGATGGTTAACAATATATAGGATCATTTTATTTTTATTCGTTAGTTTATCAAAACGATTGAAATATTTTATGAATGTGTCTATATAATAATTATTGATCATAGCTTATGTATCTCCTAACACCTATCTTGCAATAGTCAAATAACCAACAATAATAAATAACTATCCGTAAATTTACTTTTGACCAAAGAGAATAATTACGAATAGACATCCACAAATACAAACACCTTTGTTGGTACCATTGGTATTTTCCTTTCACATTTTTAACAAAAGAAATGGCCAGCCAAGGTACGTGGCATGATCCAAACCACATCCTGCAAACCAAATGCTTTGACAGGTGTGAGCATACGCGTCGAAAGAATAAGAAGCAGAATAGATATTACATGAGAGCTCGTGCTTTTCTTTCATGCTAAGCCAAGTTAAAAAGACAAAACGTTCAGAAGACAGAAGATCTGTGAAGATGGCGCATTTGGGATGGCAGGCGAAAATGTCAATTCTGGTTTTCATGTCGGTCACAATTTTGGTTGTGATGTCTAATGAGGAGAAAGTGAAGAATCCTGTTGAGCAAATTGTGGAAAAGAAAGAGGCAGATGGGAAACAGAGCCTGGAGTGCATCAAGGGCACCGTCGGATGCACCTGGGATAAGCTCAAAGCATTCACCAATTCGGCCTTTCAAAGAATACCTTCTGTGTAAGATTAGATTTTTCATACTTCTTTGTGTGTTTATGTTTAATTACAGTCTGTATATCAAGGAAAGCTTTGAAACTTTACGTGTATTTGTACTGGTTTTATGTTGGTAAGATATTGGGGTTTTTTTTTCAGAAAGAAAACAGGGGAAGTACTGAAGGATTCAGTTTCCAAGAGTTTTCAGAAAGGGAAAGGCTCAACAGCAGATACGGGGGAGAAAATTAAGGAGGGTTTTGACTCTGAGGAGCTCTGAGCAGAATTGCTTTTGTCTCCAATTTCTGCTTTGTTTATTTGTTTCTCTTCTCAGGAGTGCTTGGATTAAGTGGTATATGTTGCTTGGGATTATAACCAGGCGGTTAGAAATACTTATGTTGTACATGATTTTTGCTTCAAGTACTGGTTTATACTTCGATGGGTATAAAACCTGTAGGGCAAACATTGCATGAGTCGTATTGGTATTGATTTCTTGTGTGAATTGAAATAAATAATATTGGAGAAGCGGTCAATGCGTTATTAAAGAATGGATACATAGTTTTCAAGAATTTTATAATAATGTGAATGAGACATACTGTCTTATCGGCTTGGAAATTCTGTCATGGAGGTTTCTGATTTCATTTAAGTATTAGTTTGTCTGGATTACCAACAAAACCTAAAGTTTTTGGTGATTGATTCCTTTTGATTAAAGGTCGTTGTATATACAGGAGGTCACAAATAAGTTACAGCATCTCTCTTTTTTGAAAGGGTAAAATTGTTTTTGACTTTTTACATTGAATTTTTTATATTCCCTTACAGTGCGGCTTTAAGGTCTTTATAAATTTAAATGTGTTTTTTATATTTTTAGTAGATAGAATTTATCATTAATTCGTGTATTTATGTCTCTATTCAAATTACTCACTATACTGAGGTGCAATTGTTATGGGTGTCTCTTTTTGATTTTTTGAATAGATATAACCTAATCATTAATTCATGCATTTATATGTTTTTTTATTGATTGTTTGACTACTTTTCTTTTAATCTGAAGGTAGAGCCTCTTTCGTTTTTATTTATTGATTGCTTGACTATAACTATTAACTTTTTGATGTCGATGTAGTATTTTTCTTTGAATTTCTAGTAGACATAATTTGTCATTGTATAGTGTATTATACCCAAGTCTTATCACTATAAAATTGTTAATAATTGTCTGATTATTATGAGTATTAATTCTTTGACGTTAAATATTTTCACATTGCTTGATCTTGAAGTAGTCTCTTGTTTTTCATTGATTGTTTGACTTTGAAGTTAACTTTTTATGTCGATGTAGTCTTTTTCTTTTTCTTTGATTTTTTAGTAGATATAATTTATCGGTGTATATAGGTGCAAGGGTTACGTCAATAGAAAATTATATATATTACTTATATATATTACGTCAATAGAATTTAACTAATATGTTAAAAGGAATGAAATTTAATATGTGCATAAAATAATACATTAATTTAATTTATAATATTATACATGGAGATGTGGTTTTAAGTGTGGTTTTCATCATGAACATCTTGATTGATCGCATTTTTAGTTAAAGAATATTTTTTCATGAGGACCTAAATTATTCTTAAATTAGGTACATTTCGAGTTAAAGAACATTGAAGAGAAAGAGTTTTATATAAAATATGAATTAAATTTTAAAAATTTAGTAGTTTTAGATAAACTATAAAAGGTGGCTTATGAAAAATATATGTTAGTTTGTTTATCTTTGAGCTTTTGCAAAGTTTGTTACACGCATAATGAAAATGAAGAAGAAAAAGGTAATGAAAATGAAGAAGAAAAAGGTTATGAGAAATAGAGGAAATCATCCATAATGAAAATGAAGGTTTTGAGAAATAGAGGAAATCAAAGTAAACAATGTTTATACAATTTGTATGTACAACTTAATGATTATGAGAAATAGAGAAAATCAAAGTAAACAAAATGATTCTGACAAGTAGAGAAAATCAATTCTGAGAAATAGAGAAAATCAATTCTGAGAAAATGATTCTGAGAAATAGAGAAAATCGAGAAAATCAAAGTAAACAAAATGAGAAATAGAGAAAATCAATTCTGAGAAATAGAGAAAATCAAAGTAAACAAAATGATTCTAAGAAATAGAGAAAATCAAAGTAAACAAAATGATTCTGAGAAATAGAGAAAATCGAGAAAATCAAAGTAAACAAAATGATTTTGAGAAATAGAGAAAATCAAAGTAAACAATGTTGTATACAATTTGTATGTACAACTTAATGATCTCTATGATTCAAAGTAAACAATGTTGAAAATCAAAGTAAACAAAATGATTTTGAGAAATAGAGAAAATCAAAGTAAACAAAATGATTACTTAATGATCTCTATGATTCAAAGTAAACAATGTTGAAAATCAAAGTAAACAAAATGATTTTGAGAAATAGAGAAAATCAAAGTAAACAAAATGATTCTGAGAAATAGAGAAAATCAAAGTAAACAATGTTGTATACAATTTGTATGTACAACTTAATGATCTCTATGATTCTGAGAAATAGAGAAAATCAAAGTAAACAATGTTGTATACAATTTGTATGTACAACTTAAAAGTAAACAATGTTGTATACAATTTGTATGTACAACTTAATGATCTCTTGATTGTGTACATTTTCCAGTGAATGTAGTCATTGTCCACCACATGGAAGTAGCCTTGTCCACATTAATGATCTCTATGATTCTGAGAAATAGAGAAAATCAAAGTAAACAATGTTGTATACAATTTGTATGTACAACTTAAAAGTAAACAATCTCTTGATTGTGTACATTTTCCAGTGAATGTAGTCATTGTCCACCACATGGAAGTAGCCTTGTCCACATTAGTCATTCATTGTCCACCACATGGAAGTAGCCTTGTCCACATTAATGATCTCTATGATTCTGAGAAATAGAGAAAATCAAAGTAAACAATGTTGTATACAATTTGTATGTACAACTTAAAAGTAAACAATGTTGATTGTGTACATTTTCCAGTGAATGTAGTCATTGTCCACCACATGGAAGTAGCCTTGTCCACATTAGTCATTCATTGTCCACCACATGGAAGTAGCCTTGTCCACATTAATGATCTCTATGATTCTGAGAAATAGAGAAAATCAAAGTAAACAATGTTGTATACAATTTGTATGTACAACTTAAAAGTAAACAATGTTGTATACAATTTGTATGTACAACTTAATGATCTCTTGATTGTGTACATTTTCCAGTGAATGTAGTCATTGTCCACCACATGGAAGTAGCCTTGTCCACATTAGTCATTCATTGTCCAGCACATGGAAGTAGCCTTGTCCACATTAGTCATTGTCCACCACATGGAAGTAAACAATGTTGTATACAATTTGTATGTACAACTTAATGATTCTGAGAAATAGAGAAAATCAAAAGTAAACAATGTTGTATACAATTTGTATGTACAACTTAATGATTCTGAGAAATAGAGAAAATCAAAGTAAACAATGTTGTATAAAATTTGTATGTACAACTTAATGATCTCTTGATTGTGTACATTTTCTAGTGAATGTAGTCATTGTCCACCACATGGAAGTAGCCTTGAATGTAGTCATTGTCCACCACATGGAAGTAGCCTTGTCCACATTTGTCGGTGTTGAGTGTTCACACTTCTTTTATATTTTTACTTAGATAAGTTTAGAATGAGAGGGTATGAAAAGAAGATTAGAAAATAATGAAAACAAGATCATTTAGTTTAAACTTCAACAGTGTTGAGTGTTCACACTTCTTTTATATTTTTACTTAGATAAGTTTAGAATGAGAGGGTATGAAAAAGAAGATTAGAAAATAATGAAAACAAGATCATTTAGTTTAAACTTCAAACCTTGGAATGCACTATATGAGGCTTTCTTTAAAATGCACTATTTGTATGTACAACTTAAAAGTAAACCTTGGAATGCACTATTTGTATGTACAACTTAAAAGTAAACAATGTTGTATACAATTTGTATGTACAACTTAATGATCTCTTGATTGTGTACATTTTCCAGTGAATGTAGTCATTGTCCACCACATGGAAGTAGCCTTGTCCACATTAGTCATTCATTGTCCAGCACATGGAAGTAGCCTTGTCCACATTAGTCATTGTCCACCACATGGAAGTAAACAATGTTGTATACAATTTGTATGTACAACTTAATGATTCTGAGAAATAGAGAAAATCAAAAGTAAACAATGTTGTATACAATTTGTATGTACAACTTAATGATTCTGAGAAATAGAGAAAATCAAAGTAAACAATGTTGTATACAATTTGTATGTACAACTTAATGATCTCTTGATTGTGTACATTTTCTAGTGAATGTAGTCATTGTCCACCACATGGAAGTAGCCTTGAATGTAGTCATTTTCCACCACATGGAAGTAGCCTTGTCCACATTTGTCGGTGTTGAGTGTTCACACTTCTTTTATATTTTTACTTAGATAAGTTTAGAATGAGAGGGTATGAAAAGAAGATTAGAAAATAATGAAAACAAGATCATTTAGTTTAAACTTCAACAGTGTTGAGTGTTCACACTTCTTTTATATTTTTACTTAGATAAGTTTAGAATGAGAGGGTATGAAAAAGAAGATTAGAAAATAATGAAAACAAGATCATTTAGTTTAAACTTCAAACCTTGGAATGCACTATATGAGGCTTTCTTTAAAATGCAAACCTTGGCATGCACTATATGAGGCTTTCTTTAAAATGCAAACCTTGGCATGCACTATATGAGGCTTTCTTTAAAATGGTTGAAGTCTATTCACTTGTAGAATCTTGTTTATATTGTAGCTATTGTTGTGGCCAAGCAACATTACCTATTGATATTATGAAACCTAAAGCAATTATTTTAAGAGAAAAAAAATAATATAACAAATTATATGATTTATTGGGATTTTAAATTTTTGAAGGTATGACATACTAGTTCCCCTTCTCCATGATGATTTATTCAAAAGAACTTCTACAATAGACATATATACATGTTGAAATCCACTCCAGCTATAACATTGTATCCATACCAAAAATTATTATATTGTGGTTTAGAAAATAGACAACCTTATCATGGTGGCTAAGTGATTACTTGAAATGGTGATAATAGTAGAAGCCATTACGGTATTAATGAGGTCATTGGCATAGTGGGAGATCGATCGAACAATCGTAGACCTAGATATCCTTTTCTCTAAAGAATGAAACCTAATTAATTTAAGTAGACGATTATCAAAGGAGTTGGGCAAGTGCAACAATCTCACCATGATATATTCAACCAAAAATTAGCTCACATGGCCCATACCATCATCTATTAGATGTATGCACTACTTGAACCAAATTTATTTGAATAAAAAATTCCTCTGTAATGGCATCCCTATAGAACTCAAAATTATAGCCTCTTGAAGTACTTGAGGTTGCATATCAACAAGTTAGAGGGGCTCATCCCTTTGCTATTGGGTAGCTTACATAATTTATAGGTTTTGTTCCTAGCAATAATTCACTTAAAGGTCATATTATTTTATAGTTTTTTAAGGCCAAAATCTTGCAAGAAGTGTATCAACAACTTAAAGGTCATATTATTTTATAGTTTTTTAAGGCCAAAATATTGCAAGAAGTGTATCAACAAGTTAGAGGGGGCTCATCCCTTTGCTATTGGGTAGCTTACATAATTTATAGGTTTTGTTCCTAGCAATAATTCACTTAAAGGTCATTATTTTATAGCTTTTTAAGGCCAAAATCTTGCAAGAAGTGTATCTGTACAACAATTATCTCACATGAAGCATACCACCAAAAAAATTTAATCTCAAGAGTCTCACATATGTATTTCTATTTGATAACCAATTGTGTGGCTTAATACCTCACATTAGGTGCCTAGAGCACTCTCACCAAAATGAACTCATGGGAATAATACCTCTAATACTTTGCTCCTAAGGATAATTAGAGCTTCTATTGGTAAGAAGCAATCAATTGGAAGGCCACCCCTCCAAAGATTGGGAAATGCTCAAGATTGAGGTGATTGATTTTGACCCACAACAATTTATCTAATTTCATAACTTACGATTTCCTAGTTTTTAATCCTAATGTTGATCACTTGGAAATGAAGGGAAATAAGTTGAAAGGAACATAAGCTTTATAGTATCTCCATGAATGATTTAGTGGTACTATTCTTCTACAACCAATTTTGAGCTTCCATTGCAATGAATACAAGAAAAGTTGAGGCTTTACCAAGATTCAACGTGCTCACCTTTCCAAATTGATCTTTGAGCTCTTGAAAATCAATCATTGAGGCTAAAGCCTAAAGAAATTTGAGTAAGCCAAAAATCAACTTAATTTTTTTTGTTTTCCTGATTTTTAATGTTTAGCTAGATGTAAGGTATGCCTAAAGAAATTTGAGTAAGCCAAAAATCAACTTAATTTTTTTTGTTTTCCTGATTTTTAATGTTTACCTAGATGTAAGGTATGATGAAGCATTCAATAATTTTTTTTTCCTAATTTTTAATGTTTAATGTTTAGCTAGATGTAAGGTACGATGAAGTATTCAATAATCCTGATGAAATTCAAAGACAAAACCTTTTAGAGTATTTTTGGAAGTGAAGCTACTTTCAAAGCTTATATAATCCATCTATTGACTTTAGAGTTTGTCCTTGGTCTAGATTCTTCTAGAGAACTTTCATGTAAAATGGAAGAGATTAAAGAGACAGATCACCATTGTTATGCATTTTACACGCTCCATTGTTATGCATTTTACACGCTCCTACTCATAAAAAAATTAACTCCATATTAAAATTTTCCTTCTCGCATGACCCTTGTAAATTCTTCCATAACCGAAACTATATATTTTAATAAATCTGGTCCTGAGTCTCCATTAGAGGTGGGTCTTCTCATGTAATTTTTCCTTTAAGTAGGTTCTTATAAGCAATTCAAACATTTTGGAGGTTATTAGA
This sequence comes from Sequoia sempervirens, assembly GCA_007258455.2. Taxonomy (NCBI): domain Eukaryota; kingdom Viridiplantae; phylum Streptophyta; class Pinopsida; order Cupressales; family Cupressaceae; genus Sequoia; species Sequoia sempervirens. The sequence goes on along the minus strand of VDFB02388529.1, from coordinate 382,914 downwards.
GCATATGGAAATTTAGGAGCTATGGATGCCTTGAGACGCACTATTGTATAAGGCGGTATTCTTCTTATTGCAGTGGTAGATATTTAGCATGGTGCCCAGGTAAATCGGCTTGATTGTTTCTTGTCACCAAGCACCACAATCCCTATTGGGAAATTTCCCAAGGTGTTGTAGCAAGTATGTGCTAGCATTTCAGACCTGATCAATAAAGACTCTTCTCATACCACTTGCATAATGCTACTAGATTATAGCTACAATAAACCATTGTTTCTTCCATTTTTCGAGAAGTGGGAATTTGTGGGAAAATTTTTAGAAATGACAACTTTTTCCAAGCACATAAATGATATTTTTAATAGCTGAGTAGTGAAAACATACAAGAAGAATGGTTTTTTTATTTAAGTGATCAATGCATTGACATCCAACACTATCACCATGGCCACTACAAAACCTCGAGTGTGGAAAATTCATTAAGAAAAGATTGTGGCCAAATCATCCAATACTGCAGTGCAATTTTCTTAAGCCATTAAAAGTTTAAAACCTGCATTAAAGCATTATTAAGATAGCCTATTTAGGGAAAAATGAGTTTGGTCTCCATGTTCATGTTCATATATTACAAGTAAGAAAAACAAAAATTCTCCATAAGAGAACTGCAAAATGTATAAATCTTTAATCCAAGACTAGGTTACAGACATCAATTACCTCCAGTTAATGTTTGTAGATGAAGATGGAATCAGTTCATATTTTCCAAGGAGAAATAAAATTTCCATGGGGCATCAATAGACCCTTTATAGCTACAATAAACCAATGTTTCCCTAAGTTTCCAGGATGCAAGAATGTGGATGCAAAATTCCAAAAATGGTAAATTATATTTAAATAATTAAAAATAGCTGAAATTTTTAAAAGTAAATACAATGTGCTACATTTTCAATGACATATCCTCCCCCTTTTAAAGCTTGTAGCATTTTTTCCTTTAGAAGCCTCATTTTTTATTTTTATGCAGCAAGTGAAACAAGTTGTTCAATCCTTAAAAACAATGCATACCTTCCAAAGCCCATGTCCCCAGACCCCTGGGGAGGCATACACACTGAGCTGCTATTTTCTGTAGCAAATTAAAAATTCCATGAATATTTCTTTTGACTTAAAATCTTAAAGCCGAGTAAGTTTCACCATCAATGTTTCAAAAACAAATTTAAATACTATCTTCCACCACTTAATTATTACAATTATTAAAAGGAAAGTTAAACTAATACATGATATCTCATGCTAAATTGGATGTCATCACTCAGGAGACAAGGGAGTTTGGTCTTTATGAGGATTTACTTAGGGAGGAGGCCTGGGCTTTGAAAGCTTTGGAAGAGTGTGAGCTACACGAGGAAATCTATTGGAAACAGAAGGCTCGAGTTGAGTGGTTGCAGGAGGGAGACAAAAACACCACTTTCTTCTTCAACTCGGTGAATGCTAGGAGATGTGGTAATTCTATGTTTGTTCTTGTGAATGAAAAGGGTGAGCATTTATCTTCTTTATAGGATATGTCTAGAGAAGCTTCGCAGTTCTTTGTTTCATTATTTTGGGATGACTCTCAGGATGGTTTGGAAAAAGAAAACCAAGTTCTTTTTGTATCCCCCCTTTGGCCACTAGGGAGATGAATGAGCATCTTTTGAGTAATATCTTGCTGGAGGAATTAGAGGCTATTGTTTTCTAGATGAAGAAAGGGAAAGCCCCATGACTTGATGGTTTTTCGATTGAATTTTATCAAGAATTTTGGGATATCATTAAGTTGGACCTTTTGGAGGTGGTTCGTGAGTCTCTAAGAAATAAGGAGATGTTGAGGGCTTTAAACTCTACATTCCTTTCTCTCATTCCCAAATGTGAGGGGGTGAATTTTTTGAGTCAATTTCGGCCCATTTCCCTTTATAATGTGGTGTATAAAATCATTTCCAAGCTGATTGTTGAAAGGATGAAGCGATGGATTAGAGGGCTTATCTCTGAGGAACAAAGTGGTTTTGTGGAGGATCAATTTTTTTTGGATAGGGTGGTCATTGCTACTCAGACCATTCATTCTATGGCATCCTCGAAAGAAAAGGCTATGTTCATCAAGCTAGATATGGTGAAGGCTTATGATAGAGTGAAGTGGTCCTTTTTGCAAAAAAAATCTTATTGCTTTTGGTTTTGTTGAGGAGTGGGTCTAGTGAGTTATGTGTTGTGTTACCTCCACTTCATTCTCAGTGTTGATTAATGGTGAGCCTTCCTCTCTTTTTAGTGATTCTAGGGGTCTTCGTCAAGGCGATTCTCTCTCTCCTTATTTATTTATTTATTCTTCTTGCGGAAGGCTTGGGTAGACTGACGAAACGTAATGTCAAGTTGGGTTTTATCCAAGGATGGAGGTGGGGAAATGGTTTTCCTCCTCAATCTCACCTACAATTTGTGGATGATACTACCTTGATGGGTCTGGCTAAGATCAGAGAAGCCACGAATTTGTGCAAGGCTTTGGATATCTACCTTGCTGCTTTTGGTCAAAGGATCAATGAAGATAAATCCTCCATTTTCTTCTTCAATACTCTGAGGCTTATTCTGCAAAGGATTGCTCATAGCTTGAGGTTCTAGATTGGTTCTCTCCCTTTCAATTATCTTGGCATTCCTATCTCTATTGGTAGACATCCCATGAAATCATGGCATAATATTCTAGACAAGTTTCGTGCAAAGGTTAATCATTGGACTCATCGATGGTTGTCTTTTGTTGGTCGTGTTCAACTACTAAAGTTTGTGGTGTAGGCTATTCCTATTTATAGGTGCATGTTACAGGTGGCTCTAGTTGGGTTTGTGAAGGATTTGGAATCTCTGGCTAGACAATTATTTTGGGTGGGTAGCTTGTCCTCATCCAAGTGGTGCCTAGTTAAGTGGGATATTATGTGTAGTATGAGGTAGTTTGGGGGTCTTGGACTGTGGTAGGCGACTTGGTCCAGGTTGGTTTTGGCTGCAAAGATTTACTAGAGGTGGTGTGTGGATCAGGATCATATTTGGGCCAGGATTTTGTCTCACAAGTACCTTTTAGGGGTTCGGGAGGAGGAGCAACCTAGGTTTCCTTTGGTGGGGAAAGGTTTTTTGATTTGGGGAATGCTTAAGAAGGGGGCTTCGCTGATCAAGGATGGCCTATTCTGGATTTGTAATAGGGGAGCTGAGGCTCTCTTTTGGTTTGATTCTTGGGATGGTTTTACCCCTATTCTGCATCAGTACCCTAATTTGGTGACTCTGTGTCATCACTTTTTGGAGGCTAGTTGGTCAAGGGTGAGTGATTTTAAGAGTTTTTATCCATGTGGGCAGGTGGAGGTGGCTAGGTGGAAGGATCCTTGTGATTTTCCTATTCTCAGGTTGGAGGAGAATTGTGTTGTGCTTCAAAATATTTTGGCTGGTAGATAATGCAGTTCCCTTAGGGATAAGGATATTCTAGCTTGGAGCCCAAATCCTAAGGGTGCTTTCACTGTGGCTAGTGGATATCAGGAGTTGTTGTCTCATAAGTTTGGGGGGGTGGAGGTCCCTTGGTGGAAACATGTGTGGAACAAGTTTTCATGGCTTAAGTGTAATTGTTTTGTGTGGACTCTAGCTTGGAATAGATGTTTGACATGGGATAATCTTCGTAAGCGGGGATTCTGGGGTCCCTCTATGTGTGTTTTGTGTGACTACAATGAGGAGGATTCTTCCCATTTGTTTTTCCATTGTTCTTATTCTATGTTGCTCTAGCATTGGTGGTGGGGTGTTTGGAAACATCCTTGTGTTCATACGTCTTCCCTTGTTAAGTTATGGAGAAGCTTGGGAAGACCCCCTTCCTAGGCCTCTTTTCTTCATATTGTGTGGAGCATTGGTCCTATATTCATCCTTTGAAAATTTTGGTTGAAAAGGAATTGTAGGATTTTTCATGGGGATAGGATGATGGCTCAACAGGTTTGGCATAGAATTATTGGTATGATCCAAGAGACAATGGAAGCCAAATGTGAAGTGGCTTTTCTATTGGAAAAAAGTGATGATGAGATTGTGAATAGATTGGGCTTGTATGGGTTGACTTCGGTCTTTGCTTGTGTCAGAAGAGGAAGGAGGGCTAAAAAGAAGGTTCAAAGGGTTGGAAGATGGTTGCCTCCTCTGACTGATTTTCTAAAGATTAATACTGACGGTTCCTCTAGGGGTAACCCTGGGCCTGTTGGGATTGGTGGAATTGGCAGAGACTTTTCTGGTTTGGTCATTTTTCTTTTCTCCATCCATAAAGGGTGGCATTCTAACAACTTTATGGAAGGGTTAACAATTCTCTGGGCTATTGAGTGTGCTTGTGCCTTGGGTTGGTGAAAGATTATTTGTGAATCTGATTCACAGATTATTGTTAATATGTTGCTCAAGCAAAAGGTGGTTGAGGTTAATTGGCAGATTGCATTGGTGGTTCGCCAGATTTTGCAGAGGTGCTCTACTTTGGAAGTGGTGTCTTTTGTCCACATTTCATGAGAATGGAATAGGGTGCTGATTGTTTGGCTAAGTGGGCTTCAGAGCATGATGATGATTGGAGGATTGAGGGGTGGAGTTAGTTATCCCCTGAGTATGTTCATGATTTAGAGAGGGTCATTGTTGATGATATGGAGGGATAAGATGATGGTGGCTGGTTGGATGATGGTTTTTGTTTTAGATGGATGTTCTAGTGTTTTCCTTTGTGGGAGCTTATGGGTTCCCTGATCCTTATGTACTGTTAATTTCTTGATTTCAATAAATTTTTTACCCCCTTTTATTAAAAAAACTAACACATGATATTTTTAACAGATGAGTAGTGAAAAAATTGAAGCAAAATGTTTTTTGTTTAAGTCATCATCGCATCCAAATCTAGAACTATCACTTTGGGAATTGCAAAACCTTGAGTATAACTAATTTGAGAATAGATTGTGGCTAAATCATTCAATGTCGATAGTGCAATGTTCTTAAGCCATTAAAAGTTTAAAAATCCACATAAAAACATACTTAATAATACCTTTCTCGAAAAAAATAACCTATTTGGTTTGTGGTCATTTACATAGTACAAGTAAAAACTAACAAAAAATTATTTTTGAGAACTACAAAATTTATACATCTTTAATCCAAGAGTTGGTGACAAAAGTCAATGATCTAGATTTAACATTTGTAAATTAATACATAATAAGTTCATATATCTCATAAGAGATAAAATTTCCAAGGGTCATCCATCAATAGATCATTTTATTCATAATATTCTAGTAAATTAAACTAAAATTAATGTGAAAATATTTGCATTGAATTCAAAAATTTCCGTGGGTCAATCTTATTTTCCACCTAGCAAATTTTCCATGTAAATTTGAAGTACCAAAACCATTTACACACTTATAAACTAAAATATGCTAAATCTCTTGCTTTAACGGCTTTTAACCATAAATTTTGCAAGTTAATTGCATTAATTATACCAAAGAAATCACCTAATTTACACCTAGAAAGTTTTTTGTGCAAAATGGAGATCAAATGAATGAAATAGGAAATTAAGAATAGTCTAGAAGATATACATATAATTTTCTAATTATTTCAATTTCCATTTGGATTAAATGGTAATTATACCTTACAAGAATCTAAAATCTAAAATCAATGCAAACCGTCCAAAAAATGTCTAATGAGTTACACAATGCTAGGCAGCCTAGGTTGTGTGATATTTACCTTCTATACCCAACATGTAACTTCCTCTGTTTTTAAATTGTTAGAGAAAAGGCATTCCCATTTAAAATATAGTAAAGTACATCATTAAACATTTAAAAGAACTCTGTGAAATGTAATTATGAAGTTGATTTACATTCGGAAGTTGTTAGCCACATTGGAAGAGATGGTGTGAGGTGAATGGAAAGAATTTGGGTTAAGACAAAGAACTAGCCATGAATGCAAGAGCTTTGTCCCAACAAGTGTTGACAAAACTTGTTTCTTAGCACTGCAAAACTATCAAGAAATTCTAAAAAATATTAAAAAATAATGTAACATTAGCAAAACTTTCTGGCAATTTTTAAACTCTCAAAACTTTATTAACAAGAGTAATATTACACAATCACTTCCAAAAACCCAGGATCGGATCTACTTTGTGAAAAGAAATACCAAATTGCACAAGATGAATTATGTGGTGTTCAAGAGTTCTATTGAATTCAACTATATTCATTCTTCAATTCAACTATATTTATCGGAAATTATTTGATTATGAAATATTTGCATAAAGATTTAAAACATAAAGCAATGCAAGTGAAAAAGAAAGTTGACAAAATTCACTGCGAATGGAAATAAAACTTTCCATCCAACTGTTGAAAAGTTGCCACAACAATTATCTATGTTGAAATATTTTCTTTAAAATTTAAAACTTAAGCAATGCAAGTGGAAAAAAAAGTTGTCATCAAGCTAACAAAAAACATGCAAATGAAAATAGAATTTTTAATCCAACTGCTGAAAAGCTGCTACAACATATTATCTGATTTTAAAATATTTGCAATAAGATTTAAATCTTAAAGGCTAAAGCAATGCAAGTGGAAAAAGAAAATTTCCATCAAATTGGCAAAAGACATTCCAAATGGAAATATAATTTTCAATCCAATTGGAAAATGAATATTTATTTATCTTTTACCATTTAACGACAAATGAAGCTAGCCAATTTACATATTAACGGAAGATTAAAGTTATTTTTCTGATGACTCAAGAGTGATTTGCAACATGAGACTTGTTTAAGGCTCAAATCTCACACTATATGTAGTCTATGGACTAATTATTAATTTTATCATTATACGATATTGAGATGTTTGATCATTGAATTAAAAATCAACACATCTAAATATTTTCATTTTTTTAATATTTTTTAATATAAATAATTATCATTTCATGAATCTTCATTACTATTAAACTCTTTTCATATTTAAATAGTTTATATTTTCAATTTTTACTATATTTTTAATATAAATAATTTATCAATTTCATAAATCTTCATTACTATTAAACTCTTTTCATATTTAAACAATAAGATATAAACATATTTAAATAGTGTATATTAAGATATAAACATATTTAAATAGTTTATCTTAAGATATAAACATGTTTTGAGCTATTTCAACTATTTCAATAGAATGCATTTTAAAACTCTTTACATATTTAAATAGAGTTTATATTAAGATATTTTCGATTTTTTCATATTTTTAATATAAATAATTTATCAATTTCACAAATCTTCATTACTATTAAACTCTTTTCAATATTTAAATAGAGTTTATATTAAGATATTTTTTATTTTTTTAATATTTTTAATATAAATAATTTATCAGTTTCATAAATCTTCATTACTATTAAACTCTTTTCATATTTAAATAGAGTGTATTAAGATATATACATTAAGATATAAACATGTTTTGAGCTATTTCAACTATTTCAATAGAATATATTTTAAAACTCTTTAAATATTTAAATAGAGTTTATAATAAGATATTTTCAATTTTTTTATATTTTTAATATAAATAATTTATCAATTTAATAAATTTTCATTACTATTGAACTCTTCATATTTAAATAGAGTTTATATTAAGATATAGAGTTGTTTTGAACTATTTCAACTTTTTTATAACTTTTTTATATTTAAACAATGTATTAAAGTATAAACTTGCTTTGAGTTATTTCAATAGAATACAGTTAAATGGTTTTACAAAAAAAAAATGTTTAAGAAGAATTGCTACCTTAAGAAATTTTTGAGGACAAATTTATTAATATGAGTTTACATTAAGAGAGTTTATATATACTTTGTTTTGTTTAAGAAAAATTGTTACGTTTAGAAAAGTTTGGAGACAAATTTATTAATATGAATCTATAGTAAGATAGAGTTTATATATACTTTGTTTTCAACTATTTTCATTACTATTAAATTCCTCATATTTAAATAGAGCTTATATTAAGATAGAGTTTATATTAAGATATAGAGTTGTTTTGAACTATTTCAACTTTTTTATATTTAAATAATGTATTAAAGTATAAAGTTGTTTTGAGTTATTTCAATAGAATACATTTAAATGGTTTTACAAAAAGAAATGTTTAAGAAAAATTGTTATCTTTGGAAAATTTTGTGGACAAATTTATTTAAAAAAATTGTTACCTTTGAAATTTTTTGGGGATAAATTTATTTAAAATAATGTTTTTTTTTGGCAAAAAGTGGAGGGCCTATAGATATATTAATAAAAATAAAAATTTACAATAGTAATAGTTTATATGATCCCAAAAACACCTTTACAACGGTAAACTATTTGCTAGCCCCTAGTTTGCTACTGAAAATGGGCTGATTATACAAAATATTCAAAAATCCACAACAAAAACTTGTTTTTACAGCCTGAAACTTTGATAGATTTGGGCACGAAGAAAGAAAAGTGAACTAAAAACCTATGCATGACCCCTGGACTGAATTCTCCTCTAGGTCTTCTTGCGCTATTAAGATCATGTTTGGGATAGGACCCTGCACCCTTCTTGCTCGAGCCAAATCTGATCTGTATTTTATAAATCTGTTGCTCTGGAACTTGGTGCTCCGAAAACTGTTGCTTCAGAATATTGGCATCAACAATAGTATTCTTCTTGCCCTTAACATACTCAATATCAAAATGATAGTCCTGTATCTTATAGATCCATTTCTGTTGTCGCTCATTAAGGTCCTACTACTCTTATACCACTAAAATATCTCTAGCCAAATCTGAATTCTATTTTTTGAATCTGTTGCTTCAAAACTTGGTGCTCTGGAATCTACATTGCTCCAGAATTTCATCAAAAAAATTTCTTGTAAACTTTTCAACTGTTGCTTGTCTTTTCTTTTTGTATTTTAAATACATTTGAAGAGTTTGTCCAGAAGGGTGAGCAAAAAGTGCCACAACTGACGCCACCCACCAAACAGATTATTCTTTGTTATTGCCACCTTCATCTTGCTTCATCATTTTTTGTTTCCACCTTCGTCCTACTTAGCCAGGTTGATGACAATGCAATTACACCTATCTATCCATTGCAATAACAATGTGATTTTACATTTATGAATGTGTTATAAGCTCCTTTCACATGTGGCCAAAGTCATGGCTTCCTTAACAACTATTGCAGCAACCTCTGGGTGTGCTTGCAATTCTATGTCATTATATACAACAATTTTTTTCCCATCACAACCCATATTTGCCAATTTGTCTACCATGTCATCCCCCTCTTTGTAAGTATGTGAGATGATAAAAGCTTGAAATTTGTCCAACAAAAACCAGATATTCTATAAAATATATTTCAAACACCAATTGTGCACCTTTCTCTCCTTGAAGGAATTAATTATAATTAAGGAATCCCCCTCAATATGAATTTGTGCAATACCCAATTTGAGGGAAATTCTAATCCTGCCAAGACTTCCTGAGCCTTAGCCACATTATTCGTGCCCACTGGAAGTGAAAATAAACTAGCCACTATTACTGATCCCAAAGAGTCTTGGATATAAATTCCTGCCCTTGAGATGCTTGGATTCCCCCTCGAAGCACCATCCAAGTTAAGTTTGAAAAAATTAGAACATGGGGCTTCCATTTGATTCCTTTTCTATTCACCTTCACTCTGTTATTTTGATGTAAACTTCTTACAAACGAAAAAATTATGTTCTTCCAGTTCTTCAAAACAAAGTCATCCCAACTTGTGAACAAGGAGGATGTGTTCTTATGTTTCAGAACATAAGCGTTAACCACTTCTGAAATTGCTTTTTCAATCTTAACTTTGAAGAACTTGATTTCCTTAAAATGCGTAAATTGTGTTCCCACCATATATTCCATATTACTAGTGGCAGAATAACTTGCCATATAGATGCAAAAAAATAGTTTTTATACAACAATGGCCAACTCTGGAAGATGTCCCAAATAGATTTTGGCAAAGGGTTGTATAAGATCAACTTGCTCTTTACGAATAGCCAGCAATCTTAAAATTGCATTGTACAAACAAATGGTCTACATTCTCTAGCTATTCCTCACATAAAGGGCACTTGAAAGGATCAACAATTCTCAGTTTAGTTAAGTGATCACTCGTTAAAATGCTCTTTCGTAAAGCTAACCATGCAAAGCTCCTAGCTTTTGGGAGAATCTTATTGTTCCAACAAAATGAATAGGCCCTTTGTGAAACCAATTGATCCCTACGTTGGATTAGAGCTTTATATCCTTCCTTCATAGAGTAGGAGCCCTCTTTCAAAGGAGCCCATAGAATCTTATTAGGCTTCCCCGAAATGAACACAATTCTACTTTTTAGAATATCTTGAAGCAATGAAAACTAATTGGTAGAAAGAGATGAATCAGAATGCTTTTTCCAGATTACTTTACCTGTTAGGCCTTCTATTGATTGTATGTAATCTAGGAAATTTTCACCTCATTCTCTTGACAATACAACCCTTACCTACTGTAATTCTTAAATGTGTTCCAAAGGGGGTTTACCATTCCAAGAGTCCTCCCAAAACTTCACTCTTTGCCCATCATGAATTTCCCACGTAATGAATGAAGTAATAATCAACCTACATGATGTCAAAAAATTCCACATGGCCGATCCTAAAGGCAGGTTTGAAATAGTAAGAATCCTCAAGGGGTTTGGAGTGTCAAGATACTTAGCCTGCATTAGCTTGCACCACTTCGTTTCAGGTCTTGTGTACATTTTCCAAACTAACTTGGACCCAAATGCCTTATTTTTTATTAGAGGTAAATCAGGTTTTGAAGGGGCCTCGAAACCTTTTACAAAAAGGAACAGTTGTATCAAAAGATAACTACAATAGGAACACAACAACCAAAAAACAAAACACCATCAGCGCGACATCAGCCAAAAAGTAGGAACAAAACCAACAACACTACATATTCTTTAGGATAGCAACAGCCTCCATGTCACTCGTCCCAGTCTTCTGAAGGTCATCCATCACTTCAAACGTTTCCTTAGTAGGAGCTTCGCCCTGCATCTTGGTCTTATTACACATACGCACACTAGGACCACCCAAATTTACCTCAGTAATCAAAACATTTTTCCCACCACCATCCTTATCACCAGTAACATCTTCCTCCACAAGCCTACCACCACCAACAACAACTCCACCAGGAACCATCTCCTTGCTCTTCTTGGCCATAACCACAAGGTGGGAAATGCTAATAGATTCATGCTTGACAGATTATTCCCTTCCCCACCCTTCTCCATATTGGCACAAAGCCTTTCCATTTGGTCCTCGAGGGTCAAAATTTTGAGCTCTAACATTTGCTTCATGTTGAGGATTTGCTTAGCAACAATTTTTAAAGATTCAAACAACTCATCAATTTGACTTTGAGTCAAAGACTCACCCACCTTACTCACAACCCCATGAACCTGAAAATTCATTCTATTAAGTTCATGAAACACCCACTTAACCAATTTAAAAAAAGAGATAGATCTCTCCTTAGCCATCCACAGAAAATCAGAGATATCCTCACGATCAAAATTAAACACATTCTTACTCACAATAATATCCTCCTCAAAAGAGCTAACTTTATCCTGACTACCACAAATTTGCTTACCTTTACCACCAGGGATCGACATTGGAGCTTGCAAATTGAATCGGTGATATCTTTAGTAGCAAACCATCTTCTATTCAATGTAGCCATATCCACACTCGGGGAATCCACAACAATCTACTTTCCAGCATCCTTCAAGGGAGAGTCCTCTTGCATTTCCAGCAATTGGCTCGCAGACCTAAAAGCTAACTTCTTGTTACTTCCAGCCTTTTAGTCCTTCTTTCTCTTTGTCTGTACAACAAGGGGCGGTGGGGACTCTTCTTCAACCTTCTTTTGAATAGTAGCAGGGGCTTCCGCATTAATTAACTTATCATCAACTTTTTGCTCGCTACCAGTCTCATATCCCTTTAGATTAGGACCCAACTCCCCTTTACCATACATTCCCACATCTAGAGGCTGTGAGGCCACTTCCAAGGAAGCTTGGTAGTCTGGGACATAATAAGTGTCATCCTCAAATTCAGATTCCTCCTACAAAACATTTTTTCTCTATTTCCCTTTCTTGCTACCCGACTCTTCTTCAAAACTCGTATCATACTCCTCAACTGGTTTAATTTGCTTACCCTTAGGGGTAGCAAGTGGTTTGAAAACCTCAAAGGCTTTAGCATAATCATTGATTAATAGGATGAGCCCCCACATGCAAAACAGGGTTTTTGGGATTCCTTTTGTGATCCTTCAACCTAGATTCCAAAGACGCCAGAAGATAAAAAGGAAATATTGTAGATACCTACTCCTCCTTGAGATTTTTCCAATGCCATACTATCTAAGGATATTAGAGGCAATTTTTTTCAATCATTCATATTACCCTTCCATATAAAATTTCTAATAATGCTCTCAATTTCAAGGATAACAGACTTTGGTGCCTTGAGAACTGCCATAAAATAGTTAGGGATTATAGATTGTATTGATTTTATTAAAAGAATTCTGCTTGATAATGATAACCATCGTGCCTTCCACATTATAATCCTTTCCTTTAATCTTTCTATTACTTTAACCCAATAAACAACTTTATTTGGACCTTTGAAAAAAGGAATACCCAGGTACGCACATGGCAAGTCTACTTGCCTAAACCCCAATATTTTAATTATCTTATTTTTTATAGCCTCTTTTGTATTGAAAACATAAATTTTGGACTTGGAGGCATTAACTTTTTGACCTAATGTTGGGAAATACCTATCAAGCACTTGTTTGATTTGAGTGGCTTCATCCATAATTGATCTACCAAAATAGATGGTATCATCTGCAAATGGAGAATGAGTTATTGAAATGTTTGTCTTTGAAATAGGAATGCCTCTCCAAAGTCCCAGGCTTTGCTTATAAGTAATTAATCTACTAAGCACCTTAGCCATTATAATGAATAGGAAGGGGGATAATGGACCCCCTTGTCTCACTCCTTGTGATGCTGCAAAGAAGCCCATAGGTGGACCATTGAGGATGATAAAAAACTTTTCTCCTGACAAACCAAATCTAATCCATCTACGTCATTTTCCTTTGAAACCAAATTTCTCAAAAAATTTGTTAAGGAAATCCCAATCTACTTGATCATAAGCCTTCATCATGTCCAACTTAACAATGAAAGAATGTAAACGATCAAAATAAATTGAGTGAAGGGTCTCATGTGCTATTAATGCTCCTTCAAATGTTTCACGACCTGGGACAAAGCCTCCCTGCTCCTGAGAGATAATCTTTGGAATAAAAGGTTGCAATATGAGGTATATGACCTTGGTAAAGATCTTATAAATAGTGGTGCATAGAGATATAGGCCTAAAATCTACAAAGTTTTTGGGGTTTTTTACTTTTGGAATGATTTTGATGTTTATCACATTGAACTGCTTGAGCATGGAACCCATTCTCCTTGATTCTTCTAGAGCCCCACAATAGATCATAGCACAAAAAATCCAACCTTTTTGAAAAAATATTGTTGTGAATTCATCCAGACCTAGCACCTTATCTGGTGGCAATGAAAAAATAACACCTTAAACTTCATCCAAGGTAAAAGGTTTGAGTAGGGAATCATTATCCTCATCTCGAACTAGAGAGGGAATAACCTTCATAATCTCATCTTCATCTTTCCTATGTTGATCATCTTTGCTTTGTGGGGCTGATAAAAGTTTAGAAAAAAATCTCTTAGCTTCTCTCTTAATATCTTCTTCTGACATTAGCCAGATACCTGAAGTCATCTCTTGAATTGAAAATATTGTTGAAGTAGCTCTTTTCATTTGTGCAGAAGAATAAAAATACTTTATATTTTTGTCACCCCCTTTGAGCCATAGTTCTCATGATTTCTGACGCCAATATATTTCTTCCCTAGCACATAACTCTTCCAAATCCCTTTGCAATTGATTTTGCTTCTCAAACAAATTATCATCTAAACCATTTTGAATAATTTGCTCATGAATTGTCGATAACTCTTTGAAAACAACCTCTTTCTGCTGGAAAACATTTTTAAAAACCTGTTCATTCAATACTTCCATTTCTTGTTTGACATGTTTTAATTTTTGATAAAGCTGATACATTTTCGAACCCTGTTCAAACAGAGCATTTATCCACCATTGACGCAATAGGGGCAAAAATTGTGGGTGCCTAAACCATATGCTTTCAAATTTGAAGGATGATTTTCATTTAGGAAGGGAGACATTTGATATATGCAAAGAGATCGCATAATGATCAGAGCCAACAAGAGGTATGATTTCATATTCCAAACCATGTTGCCCTATAAACTAGTTTGGAGATACCAAAAACCTATCTAATCTTTCAACAATTTGTAAGAAATCTTTTCTACGATCCGTCCAAGTGTAATTCTCCTTGAATGGCACAATTTATTTTAGAGCATTGGTGAGAATGAAAGAATTGAAATCTTCAATCACTCTCAATGGCGGGCTAATACCTCCAGCTTTTTCTTGCAGAGAAACAATAGCATTAAAATCTCCTCCCAAAACTACTTTTGTGTCAACCAGGTCGTTTAAAACATGAGTTATTGCATCCCACAACTCTTTCTTGTCAATTGATGAATTAAGCCCATAAATATTAAACAACCAATACTTCAGGCTAAATTTAGAAACCTCAAGTAACTACCAGTTAGACTCATTCCTTGTTGAAATAACATTTACTACTTTAGGGTTCCACAAAGTAGCCAACCCTCTAGAGGCCCCCTGGGCCGAAGAATGGGTTGATTTCCACCTTGTCCATTTTTGTAGGGAGGTTTCATATGAATGTATTGAGAGTTTAGACTCCTGAAGTAAAACAATATTTGCTCCACAAGCATCAATTTGATGCTTGATATAAGTTCTCTTGTCGAGGGAATTTATACCCCTGACATTCCATGAAATGACCTTCATTGCGCTCGAGGAGAGAAGCAAGCTCTCCTCAGGCATTTGTTTGGAATAGAGTCATAAATAGTTTTTTGAACCCCTGCTTCAATCTCCTCTTTCAACTTAGCCAAATTGGATTTCCTTCCCCGCTTCCCTGGTGACTTCTTCAGAATTGCTTGAGAAGGAGTCTGAGATATGGACAATGTCTTTGAATAAACATATTTTGCTTCTTCCTGATCTACTAGACAAGACTCTACTTGCTGCATATGCTAATCTAAATCTTCATGATTACACTAGTCTGACCCATTACCTTCATACGCTATCCCTTTTTTTCCCCAATCCACCTTATGCTTTGTTACCCCCACTATACTATCCTCTTGAGCTGCTACACCTTCCCCCCAACTCTCCTCAGTTGCTAACTCCTCTTCTATTTCATCATACATTTCTGAACCTACTTATATTAAGAATTGTTCTGCTAGCAATTCCAACTCATCTATTTTATCAAGCTAAGTAGTTTGAATCAATGCAGACGATTCTTGAGACATGAGAGTAGGAAAAACACCACTGCATCTATTTGATGACACATCTTGGGCCTTTGAACAATCGACAAACATCAAATTTTTCACAATAATGTCCAAATGTTGTTCTGAAACTTGGGGAAGAGAAGGTGAATATAGGTTAAGACAATAATCCATGTATATTCGCATCAAAAAAACCTTCTTCTTGCTAGTTTGCAAAGAGATCAAAACAGTCTTTTTCAGCTTATACTTCCCTCCTATCTCCATATTGTTTTCTATCTTCTTCTCACACCAAATCCCCTTGCTGACATGCTTCACAATTTCTGATATTGATTTATCATCTGGTGATAAGGCAAGATCTCTAGAAGCAACATTAGCATACTACCCACAGTTTGAATCATCATGATCAAGCCTAGTTTGACAATTTACAAGCTTATTCCCTAACATATGACATTTTGCACAAGCATTATTTGTGGTTTTCAAAATGATATTTTGAACCTATTTCCCAAATTTTGATGCCAAATGAATTTGTTGAGGCAAATATTTTGAGATATCAAGTAATACACAAGCCCTAATTGGCATTGAAGGGTTTTGAAAAAATATAAGGTCATGTTTGAGAAAGATTCCTACATGATTAGCCATGATTTCAATTAAATTCAATACCCTGTATTCCAATGGTAAAGCATGCATCTGAATCCAGTAAGGAACAAATCTTAAATCAAAATCTTGGGGTTTAAAATTTGAAACCCATGGTTGCATGCAAAGGCATGAGCCCTCAAAAATCCGGGATTTAATTTTAAATATAGCATTGTGCCTTTCTTTATTGCAAAAAATTACAACAAAAATCCCCATAGATTTATCTACATAAAAAACTGCTTGGACCCCTTCCCATTCCTCGGCCAGTAATTCCTTTGATTTACCTAAATCAAGGGTCAAATTCACAAAATTACAAATCAATGCTTTGTCTCAGAGATCCTTAACCTAAGGCTGCAATAGATGCTATGAAAATGCAATTTGTACTATGCCCTTTCAATTTGCTTGGGAAACCCTTTGACCATCTCCCCCTTCTTCTACCATGTTGATATGCTCATTCTGCACTGAATGGGCGGGCTCTTTCCGTCTCCAAATTTTCTTTCGAGATTTCCTTCTTGGCACATTTCTCCTTTTTTTTTCTCTTGGAACCCTTATTTTTGGTTTTTTTTCCCTGCTTAGGTAGCGATCATGTAATGGTCTTTTGGGCCTACTTATTCTCAAACAATCCCTTTCCTTTTTCATTATGATTCTCCTTATTTGTATTATTGTCCAGAACATCCTTCTGAATCCCTTGATGCTAAGAGTTTTGTAAAGCCTCTTTTCTTAAATTGTCTTGTATTTTCCTTTATTGATTTCTCAGGGCCAACTCAGAGTAGCGCTTGCCAGAGAAGTCTTGGGGTTGTTCAAACCTTTTGGACGACTCTTGAGAATCCTACACCGATCAACTTATTGTGTGATTCAAATGGAACCCTCCTTGAATCAAATCTTGAGACTCACATCTCCCTTGCAACTTTGAAGCCCTAAGGGATCTGAGATCAAGCTCGCTATCTTCATATAGCTTGTTCAAAAACTTTGGGTCTTTTTTGTATTGTCTTTTAGCTGTAAGATTATGCTTGTGGTCTCTTGGTGCCCTATCTTCACAAATATCAAAAATTGGCTGCTTACTGTGATCCAGATGTTGGCTAGGTCGAAACAAAACCCAATTAGGTTTTGCAAATCTATGCTTTACTCTAGTAAACCTGTACCTTGTGTGTTGCCAAGTATCAATTCTTGTGGTTCCATGTTTAAAAGACTTTCCAACATATCCTTGAATGCTTCGAGGCCCTCGAGAGGATGAAGTTCTGGTATTTTCTGCGTAGTTACCATTGTTGCATCATTTTTTGTTCTCTCCTGAAAATTGACCGTCACTTTTCCAAGATTGGGACCTGTTCCCTCTTGAAAATTGATTGTCGCTTTTCCAGCATTGAGACCCATTCCCTCCTGAGAATTGACTATCGCTTTTCTAGCATTGAAACCTGTTCCCTCCATGAATTTCTCTTGAAAGTTGACTGTTGTAGTTTCCTAAAAATTGATTGTTGTTGTTACCTTTGGAAAATTTTGGGGAAAAGTGGAAGCCCTAAAAGGGATAAGTTAGGGGTGTGTGATCGTTTTTTCACATTCAAAGAGTTTGTAGAATGGTTTTGGTGGGGTGGTCACCTTTGATGAGGTACTTCAAGCACTGGGATTTGAAAGAATGTTGGGTCCCTATTTGGCCCCTCTTGTGTAGGGATCAAATTTAAATGACCAAAGCTTTGGCCTTAAAGGTGGGGGATGTTTTTCCCACAATTGATACATTGGCATTGGGTGTGAGTCCCCTCAATTGTGTGGTGTTTCTTCCTCACTTGTGTTTGATCCTTACTAGAGATATGTGTATCTCTTTATGGATGCTTCTTGTGCCTCACTAAAGATTCTTGATGTCATGGCAGAGAAATATTTTGATTGTATGTAGACTACCCTCATTTGAAGGTTCTTAATCTCTCAATTGAACATCAATGTTGTTTGTAGTTATTATCGTTATGCAATCAAAAGATTATTTTTTTTTGGTCAGTTTTGGGTGGTGACCACATTTAATAGACTATTCTTATTCTCCTCCCTATCCCTTAATATTATATAAGAAATATATAGGGAGGTCCCTTGTTTCTTGGTAAAATAAATATTTCTTTAAAAAGATGGGTTACTAGTTTTGATGTTATCAAAGAAAATTTTAACAAGGTCTCTATCTGGGTTAGGGGCATGTACCCATAAAAAAGAAAATGTGAGCATTTTATAATGAAACATGCTTGCATTATGGGTTGGTAGTGATCGAGCCTTGTCTCAGTCATTACCAAGCCATATTATGAGCACGTTATAATGTGCTAGTGTTATGTGATTGAATTCACATAACATGAGCACATTATATCATGTTCAAATTATTGTTTTCTTTAGAAATTATCTCTCTCTCTCTCTCTCTCTCTTCCTCTTCTAGTGAAACTATATACATGAAATAAACATTTAAGAATTTATATATAAATATTTATTTATATAAGTGACATTTATATATGGGCATTTAATTTTGTATACTTTAAGTTATATTTAATGTATATAATTTTAGGATGTTTGAAAATGGTTTTGGATTTTTAGGAGTTATAATGGAAATTCTAAGTTTTGGAATCTTATAATTTTTTAGACAGTCAAAATTTAATAATCAAGGGGTCAAATTTTAGTAATCAGCAAGCTCTATCATATTTCTTTCTCTCTCTCTATCTCACTTTTTGTACATATCCCTTATGTTCTAGACCTCTTTGTCTCACTATCTCCATCATTTTATCTACCTCTCTCTCTCTCTCTCTTTTGAGCTCTCCTCCCTCCCCCTTGCTCACCCTTGCTCCCCCTCTCTCTCCGCACCTCTCTCCTTCCCTCCCACCTTTCCTCTCTACTTCTCTCTATCCCACTTATCCCTCTCTACCCATCCCTCCCTCCCCCTTCTCTCTATATTACATATCACTCTACCTATCCCCCCCTCCATCCCACCTCTTTCTCTCTCACTTATTCCTCTTTATCCATTTCTCTTGTGCTCTCTCCTTCCCCCTCTAATTCTCTCTATCTCCCCTATCTCTCTCTACCTTTCCATCCCTCCCTCTCACACTCTCTAGCTCTCTTCTTCTCTACTCACTATCCCACCTCTCCCTCCCTCCCTACCTCTATCTCACCTATCCCCCTCTACTTCTACCTCTCTCCCTCCCTTGTGCCCTCCTCTCTCTCTTGCTCTATCCTTCCATCTCTACTTCTTTTCCCTCCTCTCTCTCTCTTGCTCTATCCTTCCCTCTCTAATTCTTTGTATTTATCCCTCCCTCCCTCCTTCCCTCTCTCTCTCAATATCTCCCCATTCCTCCTCTCTCTACTTATCTCTATATAGCCTACCCCTCTCTACCTCTCCCTCACTCCCTCCAACCCTCCCTCATCTCTCTCTTTGTCAATATCTCCCCTTCCTCATTCCCTCTCTACCTATCCCTCACTCCTTGCTACCCTCCCCCATCTCTCAATATCTCCCCCTTCCTCCTTCCCTCTCTACTTATCTCTATATAACCTACCCCTCTCTACTATTGGGAAAATATGTCTCAACCTTGCAATTACATAAGGTATTGTTGATAGGTAAGCACAGGGAGGGGGAGGTACCCCCACGAGGGGTCTGAGGTGATCTTCCACCCAGCGGGGGTTCAAGGGTTGCAAGTCTTGACGAGGGCTCAATGGAAATGCCCTCGAAAGCCAAATTTTATGTATATTTTATTATTGTTAATATGGATTGTCATCATTAGGTCTTAGATCTGATGATCGATATTTTGTTGGCTTGACTTTCCCTAGAAGGAAACCCTATTTTATGAGGGTGTTGTATTACAACTGTGTGATGTATTCAAGAGTTTGATAGTGATTGTGTTGCCTCTAGATCTCTGGTTGGTGATACTCCTATGAGAAGCTTATTTTACAAGTATGTTGTAATCTTTGTGATTTTTGAATAATATATTGGATAGTTTTTGGAGTGTGGGATTTTTTCCCCGAAAGGGTTTTCCCCACATAAATCACTGTGTTGTGGTATGCATGATATTTATGTTTATTTATGTAACTATTGTAAAGATCTATAAAATTTTGCATTATCCTCCTCTCAAGATTAGTGTAGGAATTTGTTTTGCTACCTTAGCTTCCTTACATCTACCTCTCCCTTACTCCCTCCCACTCTACCCCATCTCTCTCTAAAGAGAGATGGGGAGGGAGGTAGAGAGAGAATGGAGAGATAGAGAGAAGTAAAGAGAGAGAGAGAGAGATCTTGAGCTCAAGGGAGAGAGGTAGAGAAAGGTATGAAGATAGGGAGAGAGAGAGAGGTATAGAATGCAATGGATATAGATAGAGTGAGATAGTGAGAGAGAGAGAGCAAGATGATGGGAGCCTACTGATTACTAAAATTTGACTAAGTCTGAAAATTTATAAGATCTTCCAAAACCTAGAATTTGAATTATAACTCCTAGAGATTTGAAACCATTCTCAAACATTTTGAAACTATATA
This sequence comes from Sequoia sempervirens, assembly GCA_007258455.2. NCBI lineage: Eukaryota > Viridiplantae > Streptophyta > Pinopsida > Cupressales > Cupressaceae > Sequoia > Sequoia sempervirens. The sequence goes on along the minus strand of VDFB02388529.1, from coordinate 362,423 downwards.
CATGAAATATAACTTAAAATATAAGAAACTAAATGTCCATTTACAAATCTTGCTTATACTTTGGAAATTTATAAGCCTCTGTCTTGGATTTACCTTGGGCTTCCAACCCAAAGGTCAGGAGTGACTTTTCAATGTTTAAAGATTTTCTTTTGCAAATAGTAAGAAAAATGACATAATCTTACCTTTATTTTTGACAATTTGATAGTCAATCTTAGGGTTTTTGAGCATTCTAAGTGTAATGACAATGTCTATTTTTCTTCAAGATGCACCATTTGAATTCTCAAGTAAGAATCTCTAAAAAAATAAAATTATAGATCTAGCGCTCTAATACCATGTTGGAGTTGATGGATAAACCCTGCAATCCCCAGAGATCACTTGCAACCGAAACACCCTATCATAGAAGAGATTTAAAATAAACTCAATTGCTATGGACCATGAGATTATCTTGATTCAATAATGATTAATTGTTACAATATACAATGAGTAATCTTTGATAAAGGATAAAGAAACCCTAGTAGAAACTGAGGATATAATAAGATCATGTTATGTGTCTTAATCATATGATTTGACACACAAAAAGTCACATGACCTAAGTAAGCTTAAGCATTCTAGTGTGAATAGAGACCTAATACATTATTTAAGTGAATGTCTTTTTCACTTTAACATTGAGAGCCTTATTTGTTTAAATTTGAATTTTATAAATTGAGTTCATGTTCCTTATTTTTATAAAGTGGGTTTATCTTTTATTTAATACTTGTTTGTGTGCATTCAAAATCATTAGAACCAATATTGTCAACTCTTGGTTGCAAATTGTGTTGGGTGCAAAGATGTAAATACAATTATGTTGGATCTTTTTAAAGGAGACCTAGATCATTTGGAGCTCAAACGAGCACAATATCTATCATAAAGGGGGTCACAACTAAGCCATTCTCAAATTAGTCAAATGACATAATTTGTGACCTAAGATTAGACATCAAGAACAACAAACTTGAGATGCAAAAACATTAAGCCTTTGAAATGAAGAAAAAGAGGGTCCTAAATCTAAATGCAATAGAACCTAGGATCATTTTTTCTTTTTCTACGATTTCATTAGGATGCAAATCAACAAGGTGATTAGATTGAATTTCGACCATGAAGGTGAGCCAATCAGACCTGGATCTGCATCTTTGTGGGCCTTAGGAATGCATTGGAATTGATTTTCATTGATTAACCTAATTAGACTATGTGACCTAATATGAAAATGCAAATTCCGAACATCAGGAAACAATAAAAAAAATTGCAAGCAGATTTGAGAAGGGGAAAAATTTGTGCACCTGTCCTGTAAATTCATAGACAGTTTGAATAGGAGGATAGTGTTTTCCAAGGGTGACAGTGTCCTTGTAGGTCTTTTTTGGAGTTGTTTTTGCAATCTCTAATGTCAAATAAAAACTTCCCAATTCTGCCTACAAATTTGTCAGATCACTATCAGATAATCCGTAAGTGAGTTTTTGTGGCTTGTTAAGGTGTAGGGCTTTGAATGCAACAATAGAAAATAGATCTTCAAGCTTTCTTTAATCTTCTTCAAACCTGATACTTACACATTCAAAAAGAGAAGAAATGTTGTGCCATTTAGGGGCTTGCCTTAGTCAAACCCCGTGTTAGTGTTTCCACTTCCACAATAGCAATGCTAATGATAGAAAGATAAATGATAGGAAGAAATGATGAATCCACAAACTACTACAACTCACCACCCTTTAATGGCTTCCTTGAAGGACTGAAGTCATGCACATCACCTCAAGGTCTTGGATCTTACTTGAATTTCTTGGAGACCTACAAAAGGGTTAGCCTTCACAAACAATGATAACATGAACATCTATTAACTCACATAAGATTTGGCATGACGCTCGAATCTTGAATTGCTGCAATAAAGCTCTGAAAATGTTGTTCTAAGTGAATGCTCTTGATTTGATCTTGACAATAATTTTCTCTAGAATATTTCATAGATAGTTGTTAGTTTTCAAATGATGCTATAACTAGGTATTTATAGGCAATTATTCAATTTCCCGCAAATTAGATCCCGATAACAAACATTTGCAACTTGAATTGGAAATGATAAAATGTCGACACTAACATATTCAAATTTGGGACTAGGCAAAATAGGGGGACACTATCACCATAGAGCGACATTTTACTTGCCCTATTTTCTAGAAAATAAGGTGTTGAGAGCAAAGTGTTAAATGAATGCATTTGTTTTGTGCTTGTAATTTTTTGAAATTATAAAAAATAGATCATATAATGCATAGTTTAGGAAATTAGGTGTTTAATCAAGTCCAATAAATAAAGGGGAGAAAAACATAGTATGAAATTGTCAAGGGTGACAATTTTCAATAATACATTTAGCCCCCACTTTAGTGAGAGTATTAACTTACACTCAGACTCACACTAAAGTAGAAATTATATGTCAAGAGGAGTTCAATTGTCTAGATGTTGAAGAGATAGGATAACAAGGATCAAGGGGGAGCACACAAGCCCTTAGGATCCAAAGTCCCATGGAAAGACAATATAAGCAAAAAGGAACACACACATGTATGATATGTATTCAGACAACATAAACAAACATACACAATGTCAAAATGAAAAGCAAAAGGAGGGTATGGATAATCACGGGCTAGCAAGTTGTATTATGCTAGGATCCACACCAACAAGCGTTCATGACTCACACACTAGAAAAATCTAATATTTGCTAGGTGAATCACTAATAGAAGGCACCACGAGCTAGTGAAGTTCGATATTCACTAGGTGAGCTCCCATGACAAAGTAGCAAGATGAGAAACACACAAGGTCTAATGAAGTCCACTATTCACTAGGTGTGTACCCATAACCAAACCAAGAATTACTCCCTAATAATTTTGATAAGGTGCTACAAAAATGATCAAGATGTTATGCGGGTGCATCACTAAACTCAACGCCTGTGAACAACATGAAGCAAAAATGCTAATGTCAACGCACCACTAAGTCTAACGTGTGTGAAAAAAGTGAAGCAAAAATTCCAAAGTCAACGCACCACTAAGTCCAACGCGTGTGAACATAGTGAAGCAAAAATGTTAGCATAAACACACCACTAATTCCAACGCGTGTGAACAAAGTGAAGCAAAAATGCCAATACATGCCTCCACCTTAAAGAAATTGATAAACACTATGTTGTGAGCAATTGCTTTAAGTAGAAAATGATAATTGTCATGCGATAAAAAGGTCATGAGAGCCTATTTGGAAAGTCCTATGCCAATGATATGTTTCTGAATAAAGTTTCCTTATGACAATGGGTTGCCCCAAAATGCAATACAATAATCAACACAAAGGATGAACACATAAGGGATCCACAAATCTAGGGTCAATATATGTCTTTGCTATAGTGATATAATAGAGCTCATAACTAACATCATTCCCCAAATACAAGTGGAACAACAATCACAATGGAAGAATGGAATAGAGATGGAGAATAAACAAGATTTTTGGGTCAACATGGAAGAGACCTAAATGTCTCAACGCTTTGCATCGTCCCCAAAAGAAAAAGACAAGACAAAAAGAACAATGTTGACAACATATAGAAGAACAGAGATACAAATCGAAGAATGTCATGATAGATTCCTTTCCTTTGTATCCTTGCACCAATAGAGCAACAAGGATCATCCAAAGTAAACTCACAAACACAAAGGAACACCAAGCAACACAACATAGGAGATCACATCACGTGCAAGAAATGACAAAGAATACATAAACAAACACAAAGGATTACCACACATGCAAGTTGATCTAAAGAAAATCGTCTGCATCCCAATCTTGCTCATCATATAGGGAAGGTGGACAACTAGCCAAAGGGACTACAAGTGTCGTACTAGGAGCATCTCCAGGTTCAACACATGGTGTGTCACTCTCATCAATAGGATCATCATGGTTGCCCCCATCTAAATTCATAGACTTTGAAAACAACACATTTAGCTCATTATGCATTTATTCATCAATTTTAGCAATTTCATCTTCATCATCCAAGTTAATCACAACGGGAGGTTTTATGATAATGTCAGTTGTATGTTCTTGTTTTGGTGAAAGTTCTAATTCTTCTTGATTTTTTTGCATAGGTGTTTGATTATCATGTATTGTTTGATTTTTTTCTTGTAACTGACAAGTAATAGCACAACATCTATGCCTACACTCTTTAGCATTTTGATTTCTTCTTGCACGATTTTTAATTTATCATAGGATAGGAGTGGGTTTCTCAACCATTGGTCTCTTTTCTTCCCTTAAGGGAGGAACTGAAGGAACCATCGAGGGTTGGCAAACCACTACCTCTTTAGGTATATACACTTGTTTTATCTTTGGAGGCACAAAAGGAATTATGTGATTGTCTCTTGATCTTTTATACCATACAGGTGGAGGAACTGTAGCATATTTACCTTGGTTACTTGGAAGGGTCTTTGCTTCATGCATAGGTTCATCCATGACTAGTGGAGGAGGAGAAATAACCATAGTCTTATCATTTTCAGGTGGGATGTTGCTAAGGGATAGTTTTGCTATGTGTTTTGTCTTAAAATTTTGGTATATGACTTGAAAAAGAAATCCTCACGAGGTTTAATAGGTTCCATAGGTTAAGGACAAAAGAAATCTAATGAAAAGTTTCCACGGGAGGACAAAGGATTAAACCCACTATGATGCACTATAAAAATTTGGTTTTCAAATGGGAACTTTATGCACTTATGAATAACCGACGAGACAACATTCATGGAGTGAAGCCATGGATAGCCTAGCTTCAGACATAATAGATCCAATGTCGAGATGATGGAATGATACATCTAATTGTTTCTATCCAACTTTAAGAGGTAGAGTGATCAAACCTATCATAGGGCGACAAAACCATCATGAGTTTTCAACCATGTTTTTGATTGTTCATAAGAATCTTGACAAAGTTCTTGCACAAACAAGAATTCCTCAATGATCACATTCTTTACACACATGGGATCAATGAGTATCCCAATTGTAGGCTTGTCATTAATACGTTTGGTGATATAGAGAGGACCATTAGGTGCATGTATGGATGTGTCAATATGGGTGAAAGCAATGTCAGGTAACAAAGTGGTTTGTCCCTTATGAAGTTGGACATTTATGAGAGTGAACATATCTTTTAAACCATCCTCCTCATCACTCTTATCATTGTCCTTATCATTATTCATGTCATCAATTTTATCAACATTTGTCTTGTTATTCTTAACATCATAAGCTTGCACAAAGTTGGATGAATTGTTTGGCATTGGATTGGCAAAAATTTGCAAGTTTTGGTTAGGTGGGGCAACAGACTTATTTCCTTGATCATTAACAACACCCAATTGGATGTGATTAGAATCAATGAGGTCTTGAACGTGATGTTTAAGACTCATGCATCATTATGTGTCATGTCCATTTGTGCGATGATATTGACATAAGGCTTTTGGATTGAAACTTGGAGGTACAGGTTTGGTTGTGTCCACAAGTCTAATTGGAGGCAATTGGATCAAGTTCTTGTTCAAAATTTGCAACATGATCGAATGGAGGGAATTAGACAATTGGGTAAATTGTCTATTTCTTGCTCTAAATTGATATGGGGTTGAGCTTATGGTTGCAACTTATGGTTCAATGTGGTTGGTTGTTTGAGGTGTACTTATCTTGATAAAGTTCTTGTTTTGCTTCTTGAATGGTTTATAGTTGTTGTAAAGTACAAATTCAGAATTCTCAGTAGGAGTCAATGAAGATGTTTCTCCATACTGACTAACCAAATTTTGATAATTTCGAAGGGTTGTACACAATTGTATAAAGGATGGATATTTCATCAATACGATTTTATCCCTTATGCCTGGTTGCAAATTTTTAATGAATACTCTTTAAACATCTGCATAAGGGAGAGTAAGATTGATTTGTGAATAAAGCAACTAATGGCACCCTATAAAGTTTGTTACCTTTTCATTTTTCCTTTGTTTGCATCTCACTAAATCAATTAATGTAATTTTAGGTCTAATGTTTACTTGGAAATGTTGGAGGAATGCATCAACAAGTACATTGAAATAGTGGATTGAGTTATTCGACAATGAACAAAACCATTCCAAAGCCATCTCTTTCAGTGACGTAGGAAAGAGTTTAGCCAGGAGTTTATCTTCTAAAACGAAGTCACTACACAAGGCAGTATATGTCGATATGTGATTGCTAGGGTCTCATTTTCCGTTGTACTTGTTGAATTGAGGTATCTCTATGTTTAGTGGCATTGACATTTTCAAGATTTCAAGTGACAATAGGCTTCTTTTGACATATTGCAATGGTTGTCTATTTTAGTTTTGGTTCAATGTGGAGACTTGTTATTGAAGTGAGGTTATGTTTTGCAAAATTTGGTTAGTGATTGAATCATTGCTTGACATGTTTTGGGAATGTGGTGAATATGGTAGGATTGTGTATGTGTTTGGAGGACCACTATGTTGCAAATTTATGAGAGGGGATGCAATTTGAGGTGTAACATGTGAAGACCCAAGACCATAAGAATTTCTAGTGGAAAGGCCTAAGGTTGGAGTTATACCAATGCTTTGTTGTATCATTGAAGCAACGGTTAAATTCATGTATGTGGGAATAGAGGCTATAGTTGTGGGGAGGGAGACTTGACTTCCTCCTTGACTTTGAGTGTATCCCAAAGCTTGAGGGCAACTAGCCATCGTAGGTATGTTATGATCAACTATATGGGCTAGGCTACGCAAAATCTCTAATCCTTGAGCATCATTAATCAGTTTCCTCAAGTTATCCACTATAGGAACTATTAGGCCTACTAGAGATTCAGTGCTCAAATAGTCCTGAAGTCCCTATAGGTCTTTGTCCAATTGTTTCAATTTGTCTTTGGGAAAATGGGCAACAACAATCTCAACATCTATAAAAATGGTTGATTGTAAAGTTGTAATTGGTATGGTGGCATTAGGGATAGAGTCCAAAATGGGTTGAGTAAATTGACAACACTTAACATGAAAGAGTTGGAAGACTTGGGATCCACAACGGATGTAACAACAGTGTAGAATTCCATGAGTCTACAACTACATCTCGTTGAAGTGTTGGTAATAAGACACCAGGTCGTGAATCTCATGCAAGTTTCAAAACACTAAGTGTACCCAAGATGAACACTAGACAATCAAATAATCACAACAGGGAAAGCAAAAACCAAAATCAAACAACCGAAGCAAACATAGAATACAAAAACAAAATGTAAGCAAAATTTGTTTTAGCCAAAAGGAGCAGGATAGAGCCGTCGAAGGGCACCTATGTCCTGGATAGGACTTTAGGAAATTCAAAGCTTAATTGTGTGATATTGCTTAAGGTTTCTGGGTATATTTGCAAACAAGTCTGAAAGTGAATAATTTTCTAGAATTTACTCGATTTATGTCAATGCAATTGTATAAGAATGTTGAACAATAAATGACAATTTCGAATGCAACTTTTTGATCTAAAATGCAAAAATTGACTAATCCTTAGATGGAAAAATCTGTAAATGTTAATTTTGATGAAATTTTGAAACAAAACAATGCAATTTTTTTGACTTTTTGAGCTATATGAAAGATGCCTAAATGAATGCAATTAGGAATTCCAAATCTACAATCAGCAAGCAAAAACAAATTGAAGACACTAAGACAGAGAATTATGCAAAAAATTTGTTGATCCAAGTGTAACAAGATAGAGGCGCCCAAGGGTGTCTATGTCTTTGATAGGATTTCTGAAAACTAAAAGTTTGAATGTTTATTAAACTGTCTAAGTGTTATGTTTCTATGTGCAAATAGGTCTACAACTGAGCATTTTTCTAGAATTTGCTCAATTTAAGACAATGTAACTCAAATACAAATGTGTAACAATGCTTGAACAACAAATGACAATTATGAATGTAAATCTAACCTAAATGACTAAAACTAATCCTATTGCAACCTATGATGCAATATTGTATGCAATTTTTTTTATTTTTTACATCTTTTATGAATGAGAAATGCAAAACAATGCAATATGAAACCTTAGATCTAAGGTGAAATTTTCAGAAGGTATATAATGTTAGCAAGATGAGTTCACCAAAAGGAAATGAAGAAAAAGAGGGTCCTAAGTCTAAATGCAATAGAACCTATGATTACTTTTGTTTTTTTAAGGGTTTCATTAGGATGTAAATCAACAAGGTGATTAGATTAACTTTCAACCATGAAGGTGAGCCAATCAAACCTAGAATTGCATCTTTGTGGACCTTAGGAATGAATTGGAATCGATTTGCCTTGATTAACCTAATATGAAAATGCCAAATTTCGACAATCAAAAAACGATAATAGAAATTTGCAAGTAGATTTGAGAAGGGAAGAACTCTGTGCACCTATCCTATAAATTCAAAGACAGTCTGAATAGGACAATGTCACCCAAGGGCGACAATGTCCTTTAGGTATTTTTTGGAGATATTTTTGCAATCCTCTGATATCGGATTTGAATTCGATTTTGCCTACAAATTTGTCAAATCACTATCATATAATTTTGTAAGTGTGTTTTTGTGGCTTGTCAATGTGTAGGGCTTTGAATGTAACAATGGAAAATGGATCTTCAAGCTTCCTTCAATCTTTTCCAAACTTCTGATATCTACACATTAAAAAAAAAAAGAAATGTTGTGCCATTTAGGGCTTGTCTTATTCAAACCCCATGTTAGTGTTTCCACTTCCACAATGCCAATGATAGAAAGATAAATGATAGGAAGGAATGAAGAATCCACAAAGTACTACAACTCACCACCCTTTAGTGGATTCCTTGAAGGACTGAAGTCATGCACATCATCTCAAGGTCTTGGATCTTACTTGAATTGCTTGGAGACCTACAAAAGGGTTAGCCTTCACAAACAATGATAACATGAACATATATTAAGTCACATGACGCTCGAATCATAAGATTTGGCATGACGCTCGAATCTTGAATTGTTGCGATAGAGCTTTGAAAATGTTTCTCTTGAATGCTCTTGATTTGATCTTGACAATAATTTTCCAATGATTTCATAGATAGCTCTTGCTAGTTTTCAAATGATGCAATAACTAGGTATTTATAAGCATTTATTCAATTTACCACAAATTAGATCCCAATAGCCAACATTTGCAACTTGAATTGGAAATGATAAAATGTCAACACTGACATATTCAAATTTGGGACCAAGCAGAATAAGGGGACACTATCGCCATAGGGCGACATTATCCTTGCCCTATTTTCCGAAAAATAAGGTGTTGGGGGCAAAGTATCAAATGAATGCATTTGTTTTGTGCTTGCAATTTCTTAGAAATTGTTAAAAATAAGCCATAGAATGCATAATTTAGGAAATTAGGTGCTTAACCAAGTCCAATAAATAAAAGGGAGCAAAACATAGTGTGAAATTGTTAACGGTGACAATTTTCGACGCTGCAACCTCATAAGAGTTACAACCAAGAAACCTAATGTGCTAGGTAGAGATTTCTAAAGTGATCTAACAAGTAAAAGGAGAAAATGTTGTTGCTTCAAGCTCGACTTCACAAACTATAAGACTCAAGTGTCTATGCAAATTGAATCATTAATTGTCAAGGAATCATGAAAGGGTACAAGTGAAAATGTATAACTTGCCCAACATGCAATATAACAAATAGCCCCGTACGTGCACAAGCAACAATCCACATGGAAATTTAGCATGAATCCAAAAGGAAATGTTATGTTTCTCCTACTACATGCAATAATTCTAAATGGAAATGCATGCATGCCACTTCAACATGCAATGTTATATTTTTCTTTGAACCAAACATTCTATATAGAAATGTATAGACACCACTCCAACACAAAGTGTTACATTTTCCCTCTAGGTATATGCAACCATTCCATATATTTGAAGGTTTTGAGAGTACCTAAGTGGTGTATCCTTCAAACCAAACTTACACCATGTGTGAACACTATGATGAAGCACTAGTGTTGTCACTACCATTAATGATGATTAAAATATTCCTCAATATTCATGTTGTCATAAAATAATCAAGGTTGAAGGACTAAGGACCAAAGTCATGGATAATCCATCAAAGGCAACCTTATTGTTCTAATATCGAGGAATATAATGATGAAAAGTTGCATGCAAAAAAAACTTCAAACTTGATCAACCCTTGGTACAATTTTGAGGCTCTAAAGGACTTAGACTTTTAATACTTAAGTAGCAAGACAAATTGAGGCACAAAGCTCAAAACACAAATCATCTAATAATAAAGAAGTGAAGCCAACAATTGTACTTTTAGCACCCATGAGCCTTGTAGCATTGTCTATGCCAATACTACAAGGCTCAAATCATTGTGACTCCACAAATATGGATGGTTACCAAGTGAGGATATCTTTGGTGGGAGTTGATGTTTTATGTTATCAATTATAAGATATTTCAATTAAACATAATTAGTCTTAATAATATTGAATGAGACCATCAAAACTCAAAATAATAAGTCAAGGAAAAACATATATTAGGATTAGAAATGAGATATGTTGGGTGACAATGTTGACAAAATAAATGTCCAAAGCACCAAAAACTGCAACACAAACACAAGAAACCAAATCTATAATATCAACCAATATTGAGAAAAATAAATGCAAAGGAACAAGGCCACAATGCCAAAAAAAGATTTTTAATAGCATAAATAGAAATTCAAAGGATTGTTTCCCAACATGATTATTGAAAAATTGATTACAAATAAACATAACATAGACAAATTGGTGTTCATAGACGTGCAATAATTATAAACAAATCATATCACATATCCACATTCATAAGGTTTCTTCCTTGAAAAGGCATGAAGTGACTATCAATATCCAAAAAAAAATAGTGTTCAATATTTAAATAAGCATAATAAACATAATGGAGGAGGTTGACATGATTCTATTGGATTTTGCAACATGACAGCAAAAAGAAGACACTATAATCAAGAAAGAACCAGAAAAAAATTAAATTTCACTAATGAAGATGAGGGAAAGTAAGAAAGTAACGGTGATGTGAAGTGAAGCATTCCTACAAGATAAGTTCAAGGTATTTTTCATCTTGATTTTTTGGAAAGAGATTTAATTTGATTTAAAATAAATTGTACGTATGTATACTATTAATTTTATTATCAACATTTTCAAATATAACAATTATATAAATCTGATTTTGAAAGTTTTTGAAATAAAACTTTCCATTGGGTGGATTCATTTGAAGATATTAAATTAAATTAACATATCTATTATTTGTTAGATAGTTAATTGATAGGTGAGAGTTTAATTTGACTTGCACTGAAGAAAGATGAAGAATGAAGAATGCACAAAAAATCGTAGATATAAACAAGATTATTTTTTAAAATATGATTCCGTGGAATCATAAGATGGATAGCTTGGAGTATAATGTGCTCCTAACATTAATTCTCACCAAGAAGTTATAAGAATTTTATGAAAAGTTGATAACTAATGCACTATGAAGTTTCAGATGGTCAATGATACCATTTTTCCACAAGAGAAAGGATGAACCAGTACATCAGACTACATTACCCATTACGAGTAAGCCATGGTACAATTTTATGTTAAAAATGTAGAAAAATTAAACGAGAGAATTGTTTTTGTTTTTGTAGTAACTGGAGTATAAGATGGATGAAGGTTGGTAATAATAATAAAGTAGAAATACTCTCTAAAGGTTGTGTAAGACCCAATGGATTACCAAAGAGTATAACATCAAATATGAAGTATTTGTTTTTTAAGACACTTCTATCATAAAATATGCTGAAGAACATTTTTTAATTTTTTTTTGGCAAATTGCTATATGAGAGGATAGCACTCTTTCTATTAATTAAAAGAACCAGATTATATTTACAGAAGAACATTAGGATCAAAGTTACAATTTAATTTTGTGGATCACATGAAGTTTTGTGGGCATGCTAAAGCGGCCAATGGAAGGTTGGTACATTTGTTCAAGCATATAAAAAGAGGTAAGTCATGCAATGGGACAAGCTATTGACATAAATATTGTTTGCTTGCAATAAGTCAGAAAAACAATCCACTAGGAAAATGCCATTCCAGATTATGTGTAAAATCAACGTAAGACTGATCCATCTACCAAGTTTGCCAATAATAAACGACGTAATATTGGTTAAGTGGTTCTATAGCGTTTGTTCAAGTTTGCAAATAATAAAAGAAGTGATAATGGTTAAGAGGTTCTAAAGCTTGTGTTAAGTGCAAGCAAAAGAGAAGCAGCATATGATCACTTTCACTAAAGTTGCATACAATCATCTTTATTAATTTTTTTTTAAGAAACAACTTTCTAATTGTGTATATGAAGTCCAAAAAAAATTATCTCCCCTAATTCTATGATAGCAGCTTTTTATGTCACATACAGGCTTTCAAAATATTTTTCAATGTGGTATGAAGATCCAAGTGACATGATGATTTTGGAAATTTAACATCCTTAAAGTAATAGTATGATATAATTGTTAGTTGCTCAAATCCATACATTACTTGAGATCTGGGGTTGCCAATGATTCTCCATACCTAACAGCGGCAATGCATCATCGGCAACACCAGCAACCACACCCACCATGAATTTGGGCAGGCATATAAAAGAGATGAGACGATATTTTCTGCAATTCAAATTCTCAAACATAATAACTTCTTTCAGGGTAATGCTGGTAAAATCCCTAAATATTTTCCAAATTATAGTTTAAAAGTGGTCCCATTATATGAAGATCTCCCAAGAGAAACAACCATCAGTTTCACTCTTAAGTGCAGCTTTTCTACAAATAAAACAATCTATGAAAGCACATATTGCCAAATTTATGAAAATCAGTTGAAATTTTCCTCATATTGATATTCCTAGACGCTATTTACAATAAAATCATTGTATGTTCATCTCTATTTTATCTTGCATCATGTTAATACTTGAATATTATTTTAAAGAAAGATCATTTCTTGTCATACTATAATAGTTTAATGTGCTAATATCTTTCTCCTAAAGGCTTATAGTTATCGCATATGATACATAATGTGTTTAAGAGCAAGAGCTATATGCTCCGGTACCATAATGGCTCATATAAATTTAAGGACAAGTTAGTTAATGGCTCAAATAAACATAGGTGCAATTTAGTTAATTCACATACTATACTTATACAGTACACGTGTGCATTTGTATAGCTTTTACAATTGACTTCATACCTAATAACTCAATTACAAATTAATTTACATAACGTAAAGCTCTCTCCATCATAGTTGGTTCAAGATTCTTTTGGCTCCAAGGTCAGAATTCCTATTCTTGAGTTTTTTTAAACTCAGTTCGGTCTTTGTTTTCAATAGGGGCAAGAATAATGGTAAGTGCTATCCCATCGGAAAGACATTTAATCAGTTAAATGTGCCCCCCTACAACCTATGCAGCAACATGCATGGAATAAGAAATCTGTTTCTGTAATTGCCTACACCAGAGATAATTGGTGTGTGAAGAGAATATAATTTCAGACTGCCTGAAAGCATGATTGTTACCAAACAATAGCAGACCAATGGTTCTTTACCTATAACCAATAAGAATGGGGTTAACCAAGATGCCACAGCATACTTTACACCTACATATACTCCATGGCTCGGCAAAAGGAACTTGCCATCGCCCATTAAAAAGAAATCCCCATATACAACCAAGAATCTTAAGTTTAACTAATTACAAAAAGAGGATTGATCAATTGAGAGCCCTCTTTGCTTGCCCCAAGGATCCCTAACATTCCAAGACAGGAAATTGACTTTCATGTCTGATGACTGGAATGGCATCCTTTCACCATGTCATCTACAAGAATTTTCTTGAGATCTTACACATGTTAGAATGTTTTTGTCTTTGTTCATCAAATTCCGACAAACAAAATACTTTTGAGCATGACCCAAACCCATGGAGATGCTGTTCCTACTACCTTCGACAAAAAAAAATCAATCCTGACAGCAACATGCTGCTTCGGCAAGATCACCTGAAGGAATTATTAAGTTCAACCCATCTTACTCTTTCAACTCTTGCATTCATCTTAAAAGTTAAATCTTAACAACAGATGATTTCTACTTTATTCCTATCATATGGCATTCATCCTTGACTCGTCACCAATTTGTTCTACAGTTTATAGCATGCAGTGGTGCAGTCGTTTCCCCTATTTGGCAAAATCTGCTGTTGTCATTGAACCTAAATTACTTAAGTCGGTGTCATATGATGGGTTCTTCATAATGAAAGGATAACAACTAATATCCCACAAAAATCATACAAATTACAAACAATAACATTATGAGCTGCACTAACAGGCATTAAACTTGTGAAAATATTCAGCAAAGTCATCCACTGATCATCATGCCAAACCATGTCCAGAAAGACGAAAAGTTCAAGGTTTGCAACAAAGCTAGAATCAAAGTAAAATTTGCCTACTAATCCACTAATTCCAGCACACAATGTATGTTGTGTTTATAATTGTCTTACTCGGAATTCTGTATATATATAATATAACATAGTTATTGCTATAGAAAAACAGAATTTGCATGTATCAACCAACCAACTGAAAAGAACAAAGACAATATTCAAAGCGTTCTCAGGGCAAGTATGGATCAAACACCCCCATTTCTTTCCATGCCAGGCAAAATGAGTTTTTGTTCTGAGTTTCAGATCAGCAAATTAAAAAGAAATGAGGCAGTTGTCAAATGAGTTTGAGGGCAACTTAAATGTCTCAGACAAGAAAAACATGTCCAGTTTAACTGAATTTATTTTCGAGTACCAAATAATTTGGGCAAAAGAAGAAACCATGGTCTGAAGCATATAAAGCATATGAATAAAATGTTTCAGGCGGGCATGAGTAAACTTTTTTTAACCTTTGGCTAAAATCTTTCATGTTACCCACAAGAACTTGTGGCAATGTAATGCTGCACAACTCATCTCAATATACCCAGCCAACTATGAGCATCAAGCAGAAATCTCGTAGGATGAAAATGTCATTTCTTGTTTGACATCATGGATGATCGCATGATTCTCAATTTAACAAGCATGTTGTTTCGCAAATTGACAATATGTATCATTGGTTAACATATGGCGGAGGAATGCATGCAAATAATACACACAGGGCAACAGTGAAACCAGCTGTAAGCCAAAGTAATCTGCTCAAGCATGCAGATCTCTATAACAAATACCAAAAGGAGAGCTGACACTCTGACGGTTAGATTGTAAATGTATCTAGTCCAAAGTAATTATGCAACAAAGATCCATGCAATGCATCATGCGAGGTTGGTTTAGCAGTTTTAAACACTGATTGATTTTCAGCTTCTACATTAATGAACTCTAAACATGAAGCTAGTTCTTCCTAAAACAGAACTTATTTCCCATTTCTATATATAAAAAACAATTTCCAAAAACACAAATGGTAGTCTACAGTTGGAAGGGTTCCTCTGTTGGGAGCATTTTGTAGATATTTTGTTGTCATTCTCTCAATTGCTAATATTAACGAAACATGAATGCATTGTCAGGACATTCCATGTGAAGGTTAAATGCACGTTCAAATTTAGTACACACCTTAAAGAGATAAGATCTGGCAAAAATTTGATGTTATTTATGACAAAGTCAGATGCTGATCATTCATGCTATTTATTCTATAAATGAAAGAAGAAAAAAAGGCTTCAAAAGTCACGCACATGCTCACAGATAATCAAAAGTTTGCCTGTACGTGAAGGGCAGGAACTTACTAATTGTTATGATATATGTTGCAGGGTTTGGCAGAATGCCACCCCGTCCCCCACTCTTACCCCATATGGGTCTGGTTCAGTGCTGGGTTCAGGGCTGAGACAGCCTGGGGTCCCATAGAGAATGCAGGGCAAACCCAAGTTAGCCCATGGGCCACTCAAAAGAAAAAGCAAAAAAAAGTCATTTTTTAAACATTTTGATAAACAAAAGAGTGCCTCTCAACACCATTGGGGTCTCCACTTCCAAACCCCCACTAGTTGGCCATACACAAATCTAGGCCCTTGGTCACCCATCCTTGAGACCTATCCCCTCATCTTGAGACTCTGTGGAATACAACTTGTTTTACCCAAAGTTCAGGTTGTGAGTTCTTCTTCAACTGAGATGAATTGAAGCGCATGCTCCTTTATCCACTCAATTATGTGCAACCGACTGGGTGCAAAAGATGTTGAGGATTTTGTTTTTGTGCATTCCAACTTGCATCTCTCATCACATAAGAAACCTGATTAAAATGAGGGGGTGGTGAGGAACTAGGATTTAACTCTTGTGTGTGCCAACTTAGATGCTATTGTTGCACAGCTTGCCGAAATCTCTATAGATGAGGCAACTTCTACATATAACTTGGCTGGTGGAAGTGGTATTGTAGCTAATTGCGGTTCAAATGAAACTAAACTGAATGTTGACTTTGATGCTCTTGATGAAGAGCAATATGAAGATTATTGAATATTGGTTGTAATTTTCATTTTTCATTGTGTATTGACATTTGACAAATCATTGAATTATGAATTTTTGAGTATTTTCCTTTTTGCAAATTATGAGGAATTTGTTAGAATTGTAAAAAACATGAGCCATAGGATCAAACAACAAACAAAGACACCTTCCACACAAGAGATCTGCAAACAATATATGCAATATTCCTCAACAAGAAAAAGCTATAGAATAAACCTCAAGAATCTTCAAAGGAAACAAAAGTCCTCAAAAGTTGAGAGTTCTTTCAAAGGCATGAAAGCTCGAAAGAGCACAAAAGTGATAATACAATGAGGGTTGAGTACTATATAAGAGCAACTCTAAATGGTAAAGGGATTAGATCATGACAAGTGTCAACATCTCATGTAATGAGACAGAATGATCTGATAATAGCTCACTTCAGTTAACTAAATAAAGAACTCCTAAGTTTAGTTTAAGTGCATGAGAATAAATTAGACTAATAATTAATTAAAGATTAATTAATTATTAGCTAATGCATGATTACTCTAACACCCCCCTTTAAGATGAACTTAGGGAGTAGCTAAAAACCCTAAAAAGAATGTATGATGGGTCCCAGAAAACAAGGCCTAGTGAGGTACCCATGTACAAACAAAAGATCTCTCAAAATTGGAGAAAAGGAGAAAACCATAGTGGGAGAAAACTCCTCTCCAAAAGAGAGAAAGGCGAATGAAGGACTGAAATAGCCTCCAATCGAAACAATGTCCTAAAAAAGAGGAACATGTAGAATATCATTGAAGCACGAAGAAGTTGTAGATTGTTGTCGAATGATGATTGATATAGTGTTGAATGAGTGCCCCAACGACACTACTCAAATCAAATGGCAAACAAAGGAAAAACATCTGGAACTCGAAGATACAAATGTTAAGATCAAGAAGACAGTAATCTACATGGGTGCCCCCAATGACACTAGTCGAATCAGATGGCAAACAAAGTCAAACATTTGAAAGTCGAAGATACAGATGGTACATGAATCTGCACGAGTGATCCCAACGACACTACTCAACATGCAAGATGCAAATCAAAAAATAGAGGTACCAAATAGTTTGAAGAACACTGATCAAGAGAGAGACAATAATTTGCATGAGTGTCCCCAACAACACTACTTGAATCAGCTGGCAAACAAAGGCAAACATCTGGAACTCAAAAATACAAACAATACATGAATCTGCATGAGTGACCCTAACGACACTACTCAACATGCAAGATGCAAGTTGAAAATACAAGTACCAAAAGTCCTGATCAAATGAAAATGGAAGGTCACCTCCAGAAAATATGAATGCAAGAGTGTCCATATGGTAAGTGATACATCTCACTCAAATGTGTGTAACCAACCACTGATGTATGTTGCATTTTAAAGAACATAGAAACAAGAACTAGATACATAGATCACTCAAACCCGAAACCAAGGAAGTATTAGCACCAAGAGTAAAAACCCCCCCATAATGCTGAAAAGGAAGAGCCATGATAGGTACACTAAAACTGTGTGAAACCAAGAAGTGGATGTAGGAAAAACAACCTGCAAATAAAAAGGTATGCAAACTAATGCACACATGCATGAAACAAGAATCACTGGGATTCATTGTTGTCGTAGAAGGGACACTCACTTGACAAAGGTTTAATGGCAAACCAAAGACAAACATCAACCCTCCCATGGTACTTTATATTATAGTGCATATACAAAAGGCACAACAAGATGTGCAAAATCCCCAAAAAAATATACACCAGAATGGCACTTTATCTCAATGTGTCTACAAAAGAGAATGTGGATGAAAAAGATGTCTACAATGCCCAAATAGGACATAATACTGGAAATACATAAAGAACAGCAAAAAACAAGTCATCCCACGCAAATGAAAAGTTTTTATGAGCTAAGACGTCCAAGTAATTCACCAAAATGCGAAAACACCAAAAACTAAATGAAATGTACCTAGAGAGAAATCTAGAAAAAGTGCATGGATGGTTGTGAAGAGCTCTGAAAGATAGTCCCGTCGCTGGAATCGCAAAAAGCGAAGAAACAGGTCAAAAGTTATGAGCTCAAGACTGAAAAAAGCACCTCTGACTTCAACATGGTGTAGAATGCACCAGCAGCAAAAACAAGTATGAGACCTACACCATTGGAAAGTAGGTGGAACCAGCTTTCCAATGATATCTCGTTCGCCAAAACCGATATCGTACGCCCAAGTTATGGCCAAAAGAAAAAAAGACCTCCTTTAGGGCATAGGGGGGGTTTGAAGGGGCCATGGCCAACGTCCATACAACTGACGTCAGCAAGAATATTCTACAAAATATTCTCTTCACCGCCGAAAAAATCCGTTGCCTGCAAAAAAATTTCATCGCCGAAATATACTCGCAAAAAACAGAATATGCTGCAAAATCTCGAAATATTCCTATGTTGTGCAGTTGTCGGAAAAAGGTGAAAACGAGCCGAAAAAAAGAATCGCTGGCCGGAATATTTTCAAGCCGCCAAAAAAAATTATGGGCCGCCAGTTGACCCCTATTAGCGCTATTAATAACACAACTCTTTATTTTAAAAAAGTGCAACGCTCAAAAAAGCAATTCTAAATAACTTTTTTTTTATTTTAAAAAAACAAGAAATTAAAAAAATCCAACCTTCAATAATTTTTTTGCATTTTTTCGAAACTCATGTCGAAGGAGTCCGTACAAGGCCGTACGGGTCCCTGTACAAAAAAAAAATTGTTTTAGAAGCTCTCGACAACAAAATAGGGTGAATTTATGGTCAAAATTCGTCAAATCGACCTTTTAAATCCAACGGCGAGGTCCTTTTTGCGCCAAAGTGGACCAATATCACAACTACCCTCTGAATCCGGAAAAAAAAAGCAAACACTTCGAACCCTCGCAAATCTGACCTTAAGAGTCCAAATCAAGCCAAACAAAAGCCATATCTGACTTTCTCTACAATTTTGAATCCAACGGTGAGGTCTTTTTCACACCAAAAAATTCCCACCTCCAAAATTCGCAAAAAATGACAGGGGATTTCAGATCTGAAGCCTGTAACCCTTGTTGAAAAAAAAACCTGATAAGTCGAGAAGGGGTTCGCTGAATCGAGGCTCTAATACCATGTTAGAATTGTGAAAAATATGAGCCATAAGATCAAACAACGAACAAAGACACCTTCCACACAAGAGATATGCAAATAATATATGCAATACTTCTTAGCAAGAAAAAGCTACAGAATGAACCTCAAGAATCTTCAAGGAAAACAATAGTCCTCAAAGCTTGAGAGTTTGAGAGAGCAGAAGAGTTATAATACAATGAGAGTTGGGTGCTATATAGGAGCAACCCTAAATGGTAAAGGGATTAGATCATAACAAGTGCCAACATCTCATGCAATGAGGCAAAATGATCTAATAATAGCTCACTTCAATTAACATAGAAAAGCACTTAGTTAACTGAACAAATAACTCCTAAGTTTAGCTTAAGTGCATGAAAATAAATTAGACTAATAGTCAATTAAAGATTAATTAATTATTAGCTAATGCATGATTACTCTAACAAAATTTAAATATATTGTTTATTGGCAATTATGAATATCACTATTTTTATAATTTTAATATACAAACCTGTAGCTGTACCTCGGGGGAAAAAAATATGCCGTACTAGCGTACCCAATCCCCAAACCTATACCAAGGCTAGCAACTTAGGTTATGATTAAGCAAGAAAAACTGAAAATTTATTGGAGTCATCAATTTCTCCAATAAATTTTAGGGATGGAGAACCACATTAAGGTGATGGCTGGCCACTAAAATTCTACAGTTGCTTGGCACTTGATAAGCACTTCACATTTTGGGAGCTGTACAAAATACAAAACTCTTGCACAGCCAAATAACAGTTCTTTCCACATATGCACTTGGCACCATTGTACAGTACTAATGTTTTTCTATGTGCTTGTACTTCTGGTATTGTGTTACATGACAAATGCCTTAAATCTTATGTTAGGCTAACTATATAGAAGGATAATAGACCACCTTTAGGCTCATTGATCAATTGCATTTACCAGCCTAACTCCAATAGACATGTTATTATCTCCGATTACAAACTTGAGTATTCACTGGTCACATCTCTTCCATACTTAGCAGTTAGCACGCTTTTGAGTATTATGGAGTACATACAAATACAATACAAATCCCAACTTGCAACAAAAGACAATACGCATGACTGCTGAACAGCCCAAGAAACAGCTGCTTGGGATGTGCAACTAAACCTATAAATATTTCAAATGTACAATCACATCGAATTAAGGTACCAAACCTTGACAGAGTGTTGAACATTCTATGACAAATCTGAGGACGAAGATTGTGCTTGGACAGCACTTTACTGCAGGTAGAATCTTTAAATAGTGTTATTATGGCAAGTTAAACCATCAGATACAGGAAATCTAATAGAATCTCACCTCCAAAAAAAGAAAAAGTTTAATCTAGTATAACATCAATCACTTAAGGATAAAGCTGAATAGTTGATTAAGTGATCTTAAATCTAGAGAACCATCATCATACAGGGTTTAAGATGCCTTGAGATATGAAGGAAAACAATTAGCAGATAGTAAGATAAGATGAAATGGGTTCTGAGAGTGAACAGAGAACTTGCAAGCTAGAATTGTAGTATGAATCTTGATAATCTGTCTGTTGTGAACAAATACTGTATGAATAAGCTAAGTACAAATTCAATAGATTTTCATTAAGAAACACATTGATAAAAATATAGTTCGAAAGAGAAACAAGAATATTTTGGAAAACCACTTTAGAATCTTAGATTGTAAGATCTTAAGCATCATTTGAGGGGTCTGCAATCAAAATCCCATTTGTCATATAATACTAGACTATAATTAAAGGACTTGACTTTTTGCGTATTTTCTCCATATACTATTTTTCTTACTGGATAACAGGATCCGATATTTAATAATTACAACAATAACAATTCATTTGATTTTCTTAGTTTACTTAGAGGAGACAAATTCCAGATGTAGAGTTTCACAGTTTTAGTAGGATCCATTGTCTCTGCTCCGAATTTAATGACACTCAAATAATTGTGACAAAAGCAAGATTGATTTATATGTCTAAGACAAATCAAAAGATCATTTGAGTAAAAGTAATAAGCACTACAAATAGTGACTATCATTCAAATTTTAACGACAGTGCAAGAAGTTTGAACACGTTTTATAGGAGGGCATCCCCTTTCAGCATGCACACCAGGTCTGAGAGGCACCTATTCTGCCAAAATTATCCGGGGCTCGTTTCTTGTTCACATGTCATTAGGATAGGACTGCAGTAGTCCCATAATAAACAACTTGAAACTCAAAAAACAAACTCACCAGTGAATCACAGCCCCATTGACAGCACTTCTTTGATTCAAAACACTCGTAAATACACATATTATTGAACTGGGTTTGTGTTCAATGCAAATTATAGCTTCAAAGGTTGAACTTCTTGGTTATATTGAGATTTGGTATTGAAATAATAGATTCGAATGATATAAAAAATTTGTAGCTCCTTTTGCAGGGTGATTCGGTAATGTGCCTTTTGACCACCTTGACTATTAGAAGCATAGTACATTTAAGTCCTTCCAAACTCAGATCAGTCCTTTAGCCCTCTATTCTTATCTAAAAGTTTGTCCCGCATTACTCTGTTTGATTCTCATACCAAGAGCCCCACAACTTTTCCTAATCAACCCCCTTAAAAACATCAACAAAACCCTGAATGCAAACATAGACATCTCTAAAACAATTGCGCATTATTACCATTGGAATAAATAACTCTGCCTGATATACTCTGCATCTTACTTTCTCTTATCAATACCCTGATGCATCTACAAAGAAATATTTTTAAACAGAAAATGTACCGTTTTATATATACTCGCCAAATACAATGTAATAACAAATTCAAGAAGCCAAATCTATGGATATTGAGCTAAAATATCAATAAGGAGATGAAATCCAAAATAATATGAAAGACAGATCCCCAATTTATAATACATATAATCAACCCATATCAATGTCATTTGATTACAGAGACCAGATCTGTGGAAATGTACCCCACGTGTCTCTACGCTGTAAAATAGAAGAAGGCAATGAAACTTCCCTAATGAAAATCTCTATATTGTGCATAAAAGTCGTTGCAAAAAAATGTAATGCATTACCCGTGACAATCAACCTCTGTCGAATGCTCCACTTATATCAGATGCCCACCATTTTTAAGAGAAAGAAAGAAAGGAAACAGAGGAAAACTAATAGGAATAGGTAGTCCAGACAGACGAACAGAGTTGTAGAGCCGTGGTTTCTTGACAGGGGTTTGTCGTAATCTGCCATGCTTGCATACCAGGGAGAAAATCAATGGCCTCGACTTATTTTAGAACTGCGGTCTGCCTTACGGTTAAATTTAAATGGTCAAAAGGTTTTAATTTCCCAGTATTTTTTCTCCTTTTAAGTACTCAGATATGAATTAAAAACAAGGCTGTCCTTGTCCTATCGGGCTGTTTATTTAGGTTTGCTGCTTAAAATTTAATACCCAGTTATCAATTAAAAACAAGGCTCTCCGTTGGAATTTTGTTACCAGGTCGTTCTATGTTTATTCATAGCGGAAGATCTAATATTGAGAAGAATTTGGAGATTTCTTAACCCTTTGGTTCTAGGTCCCTTAGGCTGTTTGGTCTACATTAAAATCTCATTCATTCTTTAAATTTTAGCAGTGGTTTTATATAAATTGTTTATTAAATACAATGAGTATTTATATTGGACGGAAGTGTAATGGTTATGTTGATTGTAATTTATATAAAATAATATGTAGAAATATAAATTTACTCCTAACTTTAAAATACTTGAGATGGTGATATCTATGTAATCCAATTATTTCTATAAAAAAAATCAACATATATAACTCAAACTTCACATTGTGTAAATCTCTTAAATAAATTGAATGTTCTATATATTAGAAATAATTGTGATATCTAATGTAAAATAAAAATTTAAGATTTTTATGTATATATAGAAAACTAAAAAGCTCAATGATTTAAGAGTAATAGATTACAATGAATATATGATTTTTTTTGGGGTAAATTGTATAGTAGATGATTTAGCTTGAGATGTCTAAGGAGTAGAGGAATTTAGAGAAAGTGTTGTCTCTAGAGAGGAGTTTTTCTATAATGGCTAGATTTGGTCCTTATGTTTGCTTCCTCACTTTTAGTAGGCAAAAAGGAGAACTAAGAAAGAAAATAAAATGTCATGTGAAAAAACATGGAGGCTAACCATTTATTTCAAACAAAAAATAATGATATATAGTTTGAAACTTGAAATCACCCATGTTCATTCTTTCCACTCTCATGAAGGAACGATAAGCAACAATGACAACCTTCATAACAAACACCATCCCTTGAATCTACAAATTACTTCAATTGCTTAAGTCATCGACCCAAATCACAATCCCATTAGAATGAGAGCTAGGTGGTTCAAATCCTCATGAATAGCCCCCTCACGAAGCCATCACTGTGGATCCACCCCGTAGAGCCCATTTTTCAAAAAATAAAAATAAAAATTATAGGTTTACTTCAAAGGAGGTTGAAATAGCAATATTCAACCACAAAGACACATTTAACAACAACAACAAAATATGAAGAGAATAAATCAAAACAAAATGGTAAAGTGAAATGTCAAGCCCGTTTCTCT
The DNA here is from genome assembly GCA_007258455.2 of Sequoia sempervirens. Classification (NCBI taxonomy): domain Eukaryota; kingdom Viridiplantae; phylum Streptophyta; class Pinopsida; order Cupressales; family Cupressaceae; genus Sequoia; species Sequoia sempervirens. Next base: position 338,235 of record VDFB02388529.1, on the reverse strand, counting down.
CAAGTGGCCATGAATGAGAAGAGTGCTTTGAGTAATGTAAAGGAGTAGGAAAAAAATAACACAAACTAATATTAAATATTAAATATTATTGTAGACACGTAAAATGTCCCGATTGATATTGGATATCTAATTCTGATCAATTAACATCGTTTCTTCTTAAATCACTTCAAATTCATCATTTAATTGAATAATCAACATTATTTAATTAAATTCAGCTATTAATCAAATAATTAAATTAGATTAATTCACCCTTCTTCTAACTAATTATTCATCTTATTTAATTAAATCAAATCATTTAATTAAATCCTCTCTTAATCCTCATTTGATTAAAAATCAATCAAATCAAATGTCACATCTCCTAATTCACTCCAATTAATTAATCCTAAATTAGCTTTCTAATCATCATTATCAAATCCTCCAGCTTTTAACTCCTCAAGAGTTAAATCAACTATGGTCAACTAACCAGGTTGCACATAAAAATAATTTCAATTAATTATTTAACTCATTTATTTTCCCTCACCAAGGCATATTCCAAGGAATATTCTTCTCAACCACCTCTCATTTAGTTTCCCTCCAAAAGTTTTCAAAAATCTATCACATCCTCTTACATTTGCAATAAATTCTCTTACAACCTTTCAAATCCTCTTACATCCTCTCAAATCTCATTCAATTCCTCTTACAAAAATTTCAAATTCTCAACCAACAATATTTACTTCTCTTCCATCCTCCTCCACTCACACATTTCTCAAAATGTGCTCCACCCTCATCCAATAGAATTGTGACACTTGACACATTCTCATTGGCTCTCAATTTATCCCACATTCACCAATTTCTTCCATTCTTCAACCCTTGGCTTCTATAAATAGAGGCATCTTTTTCATGATATGGATCCACAACTTCATGCATTTCCATTATAGTCATTTGAGTCATAGTTTTTCATCATTTTCAAGCATTGTAGCTAGATTATAGTCAATTTCACTCTTGGATCATCAACAAAGCATCAAGCTTATCAAAGGGATTGGGAAAGGACTTCTTTTCACATCAAAGGAGCACCACTCCCCTTATAGGATGGAGGTTTAGCTAGTTCAATTTGAGTTACATTTTATCTTTCATTAGTTTCTTGTTATCTTCATGTTTTCCCTTGAATTTGGCTAAAGAATTTCATAAGGAGCATTAGATTTGATTTTCTAACATGTTTGACTCTTTTATAATGATCTCTTATTAGTTTGTGCAAGTTTTGTGCTCACATTTTGGTGCTAGAAGGAGGTTTGAGCAATATAACATGTTTAATTTCACCTAATTTCTTATTTTTTATAGACACAAGAATGCGATGCCACCTTTCTGCAAATGCAACGCCGCAGAGAGTCGCTTTTGATCTACAACATCACCTTTGCCACGTCGCGCTGCATATGCACGCCTTTGTCGTGTTGCCTTTGATTCATCGCTGCATTTTCATTCTCTGCTTTTTGTCTTAATTTCTCGCCACAAAGTGTCGCTTTTGTAATTGTGTCACATTCACGATCTCTGTTTCTGTATAGTGCCGCATTTGTAGTCTATCGTCGTATTTTCCAGAAATAGGGGAGGACCCAAAATTTGAAGTCTTAAAAGTATTTTTTAATGCTTTTTGAGATAATATTGGGCTTTAATTTCTACAATTCATTTCCTAGGACCAACTAGATTCAATTTTGGGCTTAAAATTAACCTACAACTCAAGCTTTGTCAAGTTGGTTAAAATTGAACCTTAGACACTTACTAGAATTTTGATTTTGGTCTAAAATTGAACAATCAACTTTCACACTCAAATTTGGTGCTATAAAAAGAACTCATTTATTGCCTTTGAGGATTAAAAAGAATTTGTCTTTGCTTTGTTTTGTAATCTTCTCTACAAACTCTTGTGATTTGAATGTGTATGCACTACTCTTGCGCTTCACGAAGATCTTGAGAATCAAAAGTATTTTACTGACATTAGGTTGTCTAAAAGATTGCCTCCACATTTCAAATTTGGGTTTCTAAAATTGAACAAATCTTACTAGTGTGAGAAAAGGCATAGTGTGTGTTCTCTCTTTGTTCATGCAAACAAAGATTGATTGAACTACAGATGTACTTACTCGCTATTGTTCACCTTTAGAGGGGCCTGCCTAAGACCAATTCGAAGGCAACTCCAACCGGTTTTTCACTCGGGCCAGTATATAAATGGATGAGACTAAACTGTTAAGTCCTCATGGTATGTAGGCCTTTGTCGTACAGTGTCTTTCAGAACAGGGTACTACTGTAAAAAGCATAAGAGCCCCTAGTAGGATTGATTAAAGCCTTTAGTGGCTTGTTGGACGCTCGTAAGGTGACATGTCCCTAATTACCTTGACTAAGAACCAATTTGTATAGAAGCCAAAATCCCTATTTTGTTGGTGCAAGAATGGTCGTTTGAATTCATCCCACGTACTTGCGGTTCTGAGTAGAGATGAAAATTTTGTCATGGGAGATTCATGAGAACTTGAAGCTTGGCTAACCCGTAGAAGTGAGTGTCATGGAGGGGAGCTAGTGTGGTCAAACTTCTAATCATCCGCTCTGAATAAGCTTGGTTGGAGAAATCCAAGTGGGAATTCAACAAATATAGTCATTTCTATCCTAGGGTTGTGCAATCTTGAAGTCAGTTAAACACATTGTTTGGATCCAAAATCTTGAAAAAAAACATTCAACAAGGTCATCAAATTTCAAACCCTTTAGAAAGAGCAAATACCTTTGAAAATTCCAAGTATCATTGCTTGTCCCTAAGGATTCTATCCTTAGAAGGCTTCTAAATATTTGGACCTATATCTCAATTTTCTCTCTCTAAAGTCAACATTTGGAAAAAAAATTCTTGATTCTCTTGATTTCCACATAATGGACCTTGTGGGATGAAAAGAAATTAAGACAGAAATTTAGTTAAAAAACTAAGCAAGAAAGTGTTTGTGGTAAAAAAAGAATCCATTAAGCAAAGATAAAAAGACAAATTGAACCTCACATGTGTTTGTTCAAATGATTTCCTGCAAGATCAAAGTCCCAAAACCAAAGTCCATCAATTGTCACAAACATCTTAGTCCAAGAAATTTCAAGAAACGTCAGTCTATGCTTTATCAAGATAGGGAAAGATTGGTTTATAACCAAAGGACAAGTGGGTCTATTTTGGAAAGGGGGCATCTTTGACCCCTCATCATCACTTACCCAAGGAAACACACCACTCATCTTCCCACGATTTCCCCCTCTACCATCAACATCTACACCAATCCTTGGTTTAGGGAAACCCCCTTTACCAATGATCAATCAACCAAATCAAGACAATCCTTCGATCGTGAATCAAATCAACATACCAAATCCTCCAGGCATGTCGTCAATATCGGAACACTAGGTGGCACCAATCCAAATGACATAATCTATAACACCTCAAAATGTGGTCCCCTAAGGACCTAGCATATCAATCGCACCATCCACCACACAACCCCTTACATCACTCAAATGGTACCTCAATAACCACCTCAACAAACTCTCATCACAACATCTCACACCATTTTGAATCCTCCACCTCCACCACCAAATCCAAACGTGGAAAATCAACACAACATCACACTACAAGCTACCCAACAAGCCTATCAAAAAACATTCCAGCAATTCCAAGCTCAACAAGCATAGGCATAGCAAGCCGCACAACAAGTGCAACAGGCTACCTAAGTGCAAGTTCAAGCTTTATTACAACACTAACAAGCTACACAAGCCGCCCAGGCTGCCGAACAAGCTCAAGCTCAGGCACAGGCTCAATATCAAGCACAACAAGTTCAAGCGCAAGCTTTATTACAACAACAAGCTTATCAACAAACTTTACAAAAATACCAATCACAACAACAAGCAGCTCAATTAGAAGCTCAACAACAAACATTGTTGGCACAACAACGGCAAGACCAACAACAAGCATTGTTGGCACAACAACAACAAGACCAACAACAAGCATTGCTGGCACAACAACAATTATAGGCCTACCAACAAGCGTTGGTGGCTTAACCAAACTTGCAATAGCCTCCCACGAACACACAAAACAACCCACCCATCACTCAAACAATCAAGCCACTCCAAAACACATTCATCCCACCACCCGATCCGCAAAATGATGTGTTTGCACAAATCAAATTGCTCTCACAACAACTGCTAGACCTACAATCCAGAAAAAACAACAAAAACATAAGGGAATTTGTGCACTTATCCATTCGACAAGAGCATTGCGATGGTTCCATTCCCACAAGGGTTTGAGATACCTAAGTTTGACAAATACCGTGGAACTGGAAATCCTGAAGATCACATTAGGGAATTCCATGCGCACTATATGGAAGTTTCCTATGACGACTCATTTCTAATGTGGTTAATCCCTTGAAGTTTGGTTGGTCCAACAATGGAATGGTTCTTGGGCCTTCCTCCCGGAATCAAAAAGTTCCAATAAATTGTGGACTTGTTCATACAAAACTATTTATTCAACATAGGCATGGACATGAGTCTAGAAGAACTATCTACTCTAAATCAAGCCAAGGGGGAAACATTCACATCCTTCTTGCAATGATGGCAATCCAAGGGAAATAGGAGCAAGTGGGCCATGCCAGAATAACAACAAATTGGTACCATCATTGCCAATCTTGAAGGGACCTTGTTCTTCCATTTGAAAATACAATGCATCACCACATATGACCAGTTGATCCCCAAGTTGCTCAACATCGAAAGAGCCCTTATCACACAAGGGGGGACACCTACATATCACGACAATCGTCCATCAACCAGTTTCAATGAAAAATCTCACACATGGTAAAAGAACAAGAATGTTACTAATGATGGTATTGTTGACGCCAAAGTTATTATCAGTGCCCCAAGGCAAAACACACAATCATATCAACAACTGCAAATCAACAACCAAAACAACACACAAGCCAAAACATAATCACAACAACCCAACAATCAAGCCATCAATAATTTGAATAATCAAGGGGGACCACCTCCAAGAAACAAGTATCCCCTTAAACAAAAATACATGCCACTTGGGGAACCAATTGAGTCTGTCCTGCAACAATTGGTACAAGAAAAACTTATCAAGATCCCTATTTATGACAATTATCAAGAGCCTCAAGTTAAACCACCATGGTATAATGAGAAACATCACTATGATTTTCACAAAATTAAGGGACACATGACGACCATCTACATGAGGCTTAAAAATTTGATTTAGGACCTCATCAATGACAAAACCATAACCATTGAACAACCCATAGGGAATCATGATCTCAAAATATACACGAATTCGATGTCAGATCACAATAAGGGAAACAACAATGGTAAGGAAAAGTATAATAATGTGAACCATGTTTACAACCATGTTGTTGCATCCTTAGATGAGACGGTCATTGTTGTTATCATCACAGGATCCAAAGCCGAATTTGGAGTCACCACACGTGGTGGTAGAATTACCATTTCAAGATAGTCCCAACCTGTTGGAGTTATGGGCAGACACTGAGAGGGGGGGTGAATTAGTGTCAAAAAAATTTCAACTTCGACTAAGATTTTTCATTCTGATTTCCTTTTCTTTCAACAATAGAGTAGAGTAATCACTTTTGAAAGCACAAAGATATGACAACATTAACTCAGTCTATTAGACAACTTATGAAAATATGATTTGAGTGAGATATCTTGCATTTGCCAAAACATAGCACTGATCTCAATATTACTGATTAATGCATTCATGAGTTGAATGTAATCATTCATAAATAGAATTGAGAATAGTAATAAACTCAACAGTGAACTGAAACAACAACAGCACAGAAAAGCAGTGAGCACACAGAAGAACAAAGAGACAAAAGATTTGTCGAGTGGAAAACCCTCCTGGGGTAGAAAAACCACTCCTAAACTATCTTACTGGCTTAATATTCAAAAACCACTTTTAACAATGCCTTATAGGCTAATTTTTGAGCACCAACTCAAGGAGCACCAACCCCTCATTTAGAGACACCAATCTCAAGGAGCACCAACCCCTTACTCATTTCAGAATTACAATAATAATATATCAGAGGATCTCTCTATTTTCAGTTAAGTTCATAACACTCTACTTCTAATACTCTAGGAATCCAACTCTTGTATTACAGAGTTTTCCAATACATCTCTTGATACGGCCAAAATAACTATCTCTCAGAATTATAGGCCAGCAACTTCCTCACTGTTTTCAACACTAGTTTTTATATACATTTCAAGTATGTCTGTTATCAAGAAATCTTCAACAAGCGTTTTTCACAAGATTTTGAAACTCTCTTGCTATTTTTAGAATTTGAGGCTGGATAATGATGATCTGTAGATGATGGTAAAAATTAGAGTAATGCATATCCAGAGAACTTTAATTTCAACGCTGAGTCAGGAGATTTCAAATTGTAATTGAAAGATTTTCATCAAAGCCATGATAGCCTCCTAATAGAAAATCATATCCTCTAAATCTCAGAGAATATCTTGCCAGAGATTCGATACCAACCAAAGATGTCTGCATGCAACTATACTTAGAAAAATCCATGTTGGCCACAGTGTATGAGTCTTCGTTAATCATTCGCTAAGACAACAGTCGCCACGTGTTCTTTGTGATTCACTAAGACCTTATGCGAGCTGCGTTTCTTTTTCCTTAATTTCTTTCACCATGACCCAGTGAAGTTGGGAAGACCTCTCGCAGACCACATTAAGTTTCATCGAAAGCCCTTTTGCCTCTTATGTGTCGCTGTGACATTCAGATAGTCCTACCGAAGGAAATTATAACTTGATCGTTCCTTTTGTCCCTGTGTGTCGCCATGCCCTTCTGTTGTTAGGGAGAAACCATATCAAAGATCTTTATGTTTCCTCGAGATCACATTTCTGTTATTCATAGTGAAACAGTCGCTGAGACATCCACTAGTTATGCCGAAGGCAATTCAATTGTTAATCATACTTTGGTTCCTTCTAATTCGTCATGACCCTTCGTTATTGGGCAGACCTTATAGAGAATTCACTTTTGTTTTGCTGAAAGCCTCGAGCTCACAATAGATTGCCAAGACATTAATGTTCTCACACCGACATAAACCTTTTGTCTTATGTGCTTCGTTGTAACATTATGATATCGAGGAGACCTGTAGAGCACACCATGTCTTTCCGAAAGTCTTTCATCCACTTGTGTGTCACTGTAACATAATGGTTCTCTTGCCGAAGCATCCTTCTATCAGATGAGTGTCGCTATAGCATACCGTTATTGGGGAGACCTCTCGTAGAAAGCTTGAGTCATACCGAACGTCACCAACCATCTTCTGTGTCGCTGAGACAATACCAATCTCTCGCCGAAAGCCCCTCAAGACTTAGTCGCCAAGACTTGATGGGTTCGCTATGACATTATATCGAAACATATGAGTCTTACCGAAATGTATTTCTTCATTAGCAGTTGGCAAGACAATGCATAGTCGGGAAGACGCTATAGAGATTGCCCCACGTTTCACCGAAATTCCACATGATACACATTGGTCTCCGTGACACATGGTTTTTCTTGCCGACGAGACCAACTGTACAATACATGTCGCTGTAACTTCAAACCATCGGGGAGACATCTTGTAGATCATTTCAGTCATACTGAAACACCCCAAATTCACACCTGTTCGCCAAGAGAAAAGAGAAATTCATGCTGAAGTAACCATTTGCACAAGTCGGTGAGACACTATGAAATCGTTATGACATTTCAGCAAAGCCATAACCTTTGCCGATACGACCTTTCAGTGCACAGTCGATGAAACACTATGTCTTCGGTGAGACTACATACCAAAAACAACACTCTGCCGATAGACTTCCACATGCATTAGTCGGGGAGACATAACCTTTTTGCTATGACCCTTCATCAAAGCCTTAAACTCTTGTCGATATGTTCCCGTTCAACCTCCAATCGGTGAGACAAAGCAATTTCACTGTGACCACATATCGACGGTATAACTTATGCTGATATAATCCTTTTCTGTCACTGAAACAAAAGAGAATGTCATGCCAATAGATGCCTGGAGATGGATCTCAATCGCTGTGACATCAAATAAGTCTTGCTGATATGAACTTTCTTGTGCCGATCGCCAAGACACAAAGCGCTCAATGAAACAACATGCCAATAGGGATTATTTATGCCGATGCACCATCTCATGTATTAGTCGGTGAGACCCAATTCATTCGGTAAGACCTCTCAATGGTGAAAGATACTCATGCCGATAGACCTTTCCACTATCGCCAAGACCACGATCAATGTCACGCCGAAAGCTGCCTGTATGTAAAATCAAATTGTTATGACATCAAAAATGTCTTGCCAATAGGTAACACAGACATTTCAAAAAATGGATCAAGGAGACCTTGCCATTCTCACGCCGATATGTTCTTTTTCTATCACCAGAGACAAGATAAAGCATGAGAAACCAATCTGAAACTGTCAACAAGTAGAATCAACTAAAAGGGATTTTGTCATCAAGGACAAACCATATGATCACAACTAAGATCCAACACAACCATCAAAGGCATCTATCGCCAATTCAAAGTCAGTACCTAGTGGTTATAATATCTTGAATCAATTGAAAATGACCTCTTCCCAGATCTCCATCATGGAGTTACTAAAAATCTCACCAGCACATAGGGAAATCCTAGAAAAAGCATTGGCTTAATCCATTGTCCCCACAGATCTTGACACAGATCAGTTCCAAACTATGGTTGGACATATCACCACACCACATCTCCTAACATTCTTTGATCAGGACTTCCCAACGTAACCATCTCATAACTGTTTGCTCCATCTTGAAGTCCTAGTCCATAAGAATAAAGTCAAAAGAGTCTTGGTGGATGGAGGTGCAGGGTTAAATATTTGTACTCTCAAGCTAATAAAGAATTTGGGATTCTCTGAAGATGTCATTGAAAAAGGTAAGGGTATTACTATAAAGGCACCATTCAACTCCCTATTCAAGTAGGGCTAGTAGTCGTGGAAACTACATGCCAAGTCCTTGATCTTGAACTACCTTACAATATCCCTTAGGGCACCCATGGATCCATGGGATGTAGGCTGTTGCATCCACCTTCCATCAATGTGTCAAGTTTCCCTATCAAAATGAAGAGGTCACAATCCATGGATATCCTAAACCATTCTATTATTCTAAGAACCTAGAGGCCAAGTACTACAAAATCCCTCAAGTCCCAAAGAACAATGAGGGACCCACATCTGCATATATAGACCCATCTACCATAGCCTCCACTTCTGAGACAAAGACACCCTCCATTCCAGACATCTCTGATATTAAAGTCATTATGCAAGATAATGGGTGTGGGGACTACAAAATGAAGAAGAGTTTCTTTGTAATAGGAGAGCTACCTTAATCTCCTCGATCCCATGGGCAACCCCAACCGATCGACACATCAACTCAAACCTTTAAAGCGGACCCCTCTAGATTCAAAAGGTGGGGGGGCCTAAGTCAAGAAGTGGTAGACAAAAGGGATATATCAAGCTTATTGTATCAAGATGAAAGGCTCGTACCTAATCTTCCCATGGACAATGGCAACAAAGGACTGCAGTTAATGCAAGGATGGGGCTATAACAAAAATGAAAAACTTGGGAAAAATAATAACAGCCTTCTAGAACCTATCATTCCTGAGAAGTGTATGAAGAATCTTTTCCTTGGATGTACCCCTTCGAAAATAACCATACGTGGCGAATGTGCCCCAGATAAAAAAGTCAAAGCTCCTCCTCAGTTATCGGTGTCCACGGGTTTACCTTTAGATAACTATACCTTTCATATAATCATTGTGTGTGATGAGGACCCCATTACTGACCTACCCATGTTATTCGAGGATTCCTCCCTTTTCATGATTAGTACCCTATCTTTCAAACCAAGTAACTAGACCAATGAGCTAAAACTTGTCTACCCTTAACTCATCGATTATGACCAACGATGACCACTGATCTTAGACACGTTTAGAAATGATGAGGCTCTCTCAGAATTCATGGGACTGCGGGATACTCTGCCATGTGGAAATCATAAAGTAGGATTTGATATTGAGCTGGACACACATGCATACTATGGGGAAACGATTGAATCCTTTAGTCACAAAATTGAAAATTTAAGAGTATTATCTATGTCTTTAAGTGAAAATCACATTGTGGCACTTTCTAACCCGAAAATAGTAAAAACAAAGGACGTATCCAATGGTGAAAACCTCTCTAAGGTGCCAAAGGATGAGGGATTCAATCTTCCCCTTAGTGTCATTCATTAGGAAAAATCAACAGTCTTGGCAAAAAAGTGCAATTTGGTCAACTTGGGAATCGAAGAAATGCCACATATCACCTTCTATGCAGAATCACTTTTGACAGAAGAACATGAACTTCTAGCTGCATTTCTGAGAGAAAGAAGGGCAAAATTTGCATGGAGGTCTATGCTAACATGCTTGGTATTGATCTAGAGGTGGTGGTTCATCATATAGCCATCTATCCAGAGGCAAAACTAGTAAGACAAAAGCTGAGAAAGATGCATCCACAAATAGCATTATTGGTCAAACTTGAATTACAAAAGCTCCTTGACATCAGCTTCATATAGCCAATTGATTATCTAGAATGGGTTTCAAACCTTGTACCTATCTTTAATCCCACTGGGGGCATCCGCATCTGCACTGACTTCAAAGACCTGAACAATGCATGTCCTAAGGATGATCTCCCTCTCCCAAATATAGACATGATTGTGGATATGAAGGTAGGACATGAAATGTTATCATTAATGGACGAGTTTTCAGGGTACAATCAAATCATGATAACTAACGATGATCAACACAAAACAACTTTCACCTACCCATGGGGAACTTACTGTTGGAACATGATGCCATTTGGGTTGAAAAACATAGGAGCTACCTACCAAAGAGCTATGATGTTAATCTTCCATGACATGATTCACAAAATTATGGAAGACTATGTGGATGACATATTAGCTAAATCAAGAAAGTGTTGGGATCACATAGCGGCATTGAGCTCCATCTTTGACAGGCTAGAAGAATACAAGGTTAGGCTTAATCCTAAGAAGTATGTCTTTGGTGTGCAATTAGGAAAAATCTTAGGGTATATTGTATCTATGAGGGGAATCGAGATAGACCCTGCTAAAGTCAAATCAATTCTTGAAATGGAAGCACCAAGAACATTGAAGTAGTTGAGGGGTTTGCAAGGAAGGCTCCAATCCATTCATCGGTTTATAGCACAATTAGCAGATAAGGCTATCCCATATTATCATCTACTCCATAAAGGAGTAGATACAAATGGGACAAGAAATGTGATCAAGAGTTCAATAAAATCAAGGAGTACTTGCTCACACCACCAATTCTTATGCCACCAATTCCAAACAAGCCACTAATCTTATATATATCAGCAACAAAAACAACCCTTGGGGCTCTCTTAGCTCAACATGATGAAAATAGGAAAGAGAGATATTTACTACATCAGTAGAACCATGGTAGGACATGATATAAATTACACATCCATTGAGAAGGCTTGCCTAGTAGTATTGTTCGTTGCACAAAAATTTAGGCACTATATGTTGGCCCATCAGATAAAGCTCATTGCCAAGATAGATCCTCTCAAGTATTTGTTTTCTAAAGCGATGCTCATAGGGCGAATGACTAAATTGGTCATGATCCTAACAAAACACAACATTGAGTATGTAGAACAAAAGGCCATTAAAGGACAAATAATTGTAGACCAATTGGCAAAGCAGAGAACCCATTGATATCAGAATTCCCTGATGAGTTAATCTTTAACCTAAGTGTGGAAGATCATTGGAAAGTATATTTTGATGGATCCTACACACAACATGGGTCAAGAGGAGGGGTCTTCTTCATAACACCACAAGGGGATTGCATACCAAAGTCATATAAGTTGTCTTTTCCTTGCACAAACAACATTGCAAAGTATGAGGCTCTCGTCATAGGACTTAGAATTACAGTACAATGGAAAATTATGGCACTAAAAGCCTATGGGGACTCGCAACTTATCATCAACTAGGTTAATGATGAATGCAAAATGAAGGATGACAAACTCACCCCATACAAGAAACTGGTGGAGAGTCTCAAGGAATTCTTCATCGACATCACGTTTGAACAAATACCAAGGGAAAACAACATAGCAACTAATGTTATGGAAACAATCAGATCACTACTGGATATCCCATGCAATGTCCATAAACATGAATTCCTGGTAGAGCAGCTTCTCGTACCAGCATTTGAGGTACCTGAGTTTGAATTCATTTATGAAATCGTTGGTTCCGGTGATCCTTGGTACCACGACATATACACCTACTTGAAAATAGGAGTCCTCCTAGCTAATATTACTTCGAACCTAAAAAGAACATTTATCAAGAAGTCATCATGTTTCGTCATCTTAGGAGACACCCTATACCATAGGAGTATTGAAGGAACCCTGTTGTGATGCCTTAACCCTAAGGAGGCTTTGACTACTTTAACTAGGGTACATGATGGCATTTATGGATCACATTCAAGTGGTATGACCTTGGCCAAGAAACTGTTGAGGACTAGGTACTACTAGCCTATGATGGAGAAGGAAGCCCACGACTATGTTTGAAAGTGTTTGCAATGTCAACAGCATGGGGACCTCATCCATGCACTAGCTCAAGAGCTCCAACTGATCATAACACCTTGGCCGTTTTCACAATGGGGGCTTGATCTCATTGGCAAAATCACATCCACTTCATCCAATGGACACAAGTTCATTATCACCGCCATAGAGTATTTTAAAAACTGGGTAGAGGCCATTCTAATGACCTACATCACAGGGAAGGAGATATCCAAGTTCATCCTAAACTACCTCATCTTCCACTACGGTGTCCTACAAACCCTTATCTCAGATAATGGGACACCATTCAAAAACTAGGATGTTCAAGAACTATGCCAAAAATTCAACTTCCAACATCGATTCTCCACCCCATATTACCCCCAAGGTAACGACCAAGCCGAGGCTACGAATAAAACCATTCTAAAAATTATAAAGAAAACAGTCAATGAAGCTGGTCATGACTAGCACTTACAACTAAATCCTGCCTTATGGGCCTACTGAACAAGTATCTACACACCAATAGGTGCAACCCCACTCTCCTTGGTCTATAGATTAGAAGCCATCCTTCCCATTGAGATCGAGCTCCCTTCCTTATGAATATCATTGCAGAATCTCATTACTGATGAAGAATATCGGGTGTCACGATTGAACAAGCTAGAACTACTGGATGAGAGATGCATGGATGCTTTAAACCACCTGCAGGTCTATCAAAACCATCTCAAGTGAAGCTACAATAAGAAGATCAAGAGTTAGACCTTTCAAGTCAGAGAGCTTGTATTGAAGCAGAATCAGAAGAATGTATTAAATCCAGATAGCAAGGGCAAGTTTGAACCCAATTGGTTGGGACCCTTCATCATCATGACAAGTTATAAATCAGGAGCATATCAACTATCTACACCTGAAGGTGAACCTCTGCAGGAGCTTATCAATAGCTCCCATCTCAAAAAAAATTATGCCTAAACTCCCAAGGTATAAATCCAAAAAATACAAAGAAATAAAAATATAAAATCCAAAATACTCAAAAAAGGATTGAAAATAGTAAAGAAAAAATTATCCTCTAGTGAAAACCACTTCAGTGGCGCTTTGGGCAAGTACCTTGGTGAAAACCTGGAAAACAGGCGCCTCGTGTAAATAAGCACTTTTCATCCATCATGATCTCTATGGCTTGTTTTGTATCATTCATCCATCACATTCCATATCTCCATCCATCACCCATCCACGTCCACCTCATAGCTCTATCCTGTATTTGTATCATGTTCCCTCCTAGTACTACTTGGCACATTCCTAAGGTTAGTTTGTCCTGCCTCTATTAGAGTAGTCTATCACATCACACTGGGGGCATGTTCTTATGCCTACATTAGATCAAATTCATGTGTATTCTTGAAATCTTCCTTAAAATTGGAAAAAAACAAAAACATCATAAAATTAGAAAATCCAAAAACATGCAAAACATTTCAAAATCCAAAAATAGGTCAAAAACATAAAAAATCAAAAAATAGAGATGTCTTGTCGAACTACGAGTCTCTGAGCTCTGAACGTAGGCAAGCCCATCATCGATGTGCCGCCGAGACACCCTAGGTCAGTCCTTTAGGAGTCTGTCATAATAAATTGACAATCCATTTGTTCATATCTCATCAATAAATGAGTTTGTGTCAGTCGAACTACGTGGTCTCTGCATGTATAATGTAGGCAAGGCTAATCTTTGATCAGCCCCTAAGGCCCCTAGGATAGGTCCTTAGGTTAGGTTCTTGGTCAAAATATCAAAAAACACCAAAAACATCTTGAAAATTTGAAAATCAAAACATTCGTAAAAAATCTTGAAAATACCAAAAACAACCTCAAAACATTTCAAAATATCAAAAACATTCAAAAAAACCAAAATCATCCATCCCTTTTCAATGTTCACTCACAATAAATCAATCGTCACCTTCAACCTTTGGTGAAACAATCAAAAAAAAGTATAGCAAATTGAAAGTGAAAACTCAAACGTCAAGGTCTCAAGTCTAGGTCAGTAGGTAAACAAGTTGGTAAACTCTTGATATTAATAGCCCATCATCTAGTTAAGTCCCAAAATCATCTAATAACATCATTTCCTAGGATGCATCCTTCCTACAATGGACATCAACATCAGACATCACCATAGTTTAGTCTTGGCTAGAGGTATGAAGAACATTAGCTTGTTTGTTTACTTGATCTTTGTCATGTTGATTTATCTTATTGCGGTCATTCCAATGACCTCTCAATGATGTCTAATAAAAAATATTTAGAGAGAGAGGACTGGGGCATTGATCATTATCTTTTGTTTGTTGTGCTTGTGGGATATTCTTGTAATATAACCTTGGTCATGCTTACTTTGTTTGGTCTATAGGGAGGGTGTTTTGGATTTCTTGTTGACTATTACCTAGGAAGGTTTTTCCTTTATATGTTTTGGTCTGAGATGTTTGAATTATCTAAGTTGCATCCTAATAGGGTTAATAGGGTTTTGTATGCCAGGTGTGAACATGGATACTCCTATTTGATTGTCAACTCAATGTTTGTCACACTAGGTACAACGCCATCCTAGTTCTTTATACCTTGATGCATTGTACATATGTGTGTTATCAAAAATAAGGTAAGTAAGCTCTTTATAGCCCCAATCTCTAATAAGCAATCATCATCATCATCATCAGGTTTTTGCATCATCATTGTTGTATTTTGAAGTCAAGGGTTGATTTCTCTTTCTTCTATCTTTCCATATACTAAAACTAACATGGTATCATGACATTCAAAAATAAAAAAACATCCATGTATGCATCCATACTGCATCCACAAACCATCAACATACTACGCATATCATCATAATAGGAAACATCAATCATCTCATTGCATTTTCATCCATTATAATATAGATTTGTTATTCTAAGCATCTCATTAACCATGCATTTGCATAAACCATACATTGGCATAATCATATAATCATCATCATAATCATCACATGTTGCAACATCCACACATACATCATATTTCACATGGAAAAAATACTGAAAAAGAAGTTAGGCATAATATCACATTTGCATCCATCACATAATCATATAAGCATTCTTAATACCACCACATTTTTCATCATATCGCGCATAGAAAAGATACTGAAAAAGAAATGGAACATATCATTGCATTACATAAATAGATTTGGATCCATCACATATAGAGTGCATCTACATAGACCCATCATGCATCGATAGTATCAAATCACATCATAAGGCATAAAGCATCATAATATAAACATTACATGCATCCATCCATATCCATCACATAAAATAAAATAAACATCACATCATATAAACGCATCGAAAGTCACCTCATATATATATATATAAAAAAAAGTTGAATGTCATGATACATCATAATCAAATATGTAGTATCATCATAGAATATACAAGAGGCTAGTCAAAAACTCAACCAATTATTGTATGCACATCATAAATCAAGTTGTATAAAAAAGTATGTTCGAGTGTACTATCAATATTTCCCTCACTCTGTTTGTCTCCATGATGGTTGCCTCGACTCTAATGGTGAGACCTTGATGGTCTCCCTAATGTGTTTGCATAAGGGGTCCTAGTGGGAGCAATCTAGCTAAGATGGGAGAAATTTGGCTCCTGTCGCTCCTGTGCCACAACTCTATAGTATATTGCCTTGTAATATGAGGTCTCCTGCATCGCTCGGTCATACATCTCAGTTGGGACTGTGGCCTATCCCTGAATCTACTATGCTGCAACCTCTAGCTGCTACCTTCATCCTATCTCCAGTTGTAAGGCCATATCTAAATCTTGCCTCATCTAGCGCTCCTGCGCCACCTCCTGCTGAGCCTAGTCCCTCTCTTGGACCAGTGTCTAAATCTAGGCCTATGCCTATTGAAGCTACCTTGTCAAAACCTGAATCTATAGCTCTAGCGCTGCTATTTTTCTGTCCCTAGGATCGAGACCCGACGGTGGTCGTGGGGGTGGCATGTGTGGCTGCTGATGTGGATGGACCGGTGGCCTCTATCCTTCAGATGGCACCAATGGTGGGATCTATCTATCATGATCCCCACCCCTATCTTGTACATCCTATGGTTGATCTCCTAGCTGTTGTGTAACCTGTCCAATCTTGGGTCCTCTAACCTGTCCTCTCACCGTGACTGGCATAACTGGTAAGGTCAATCGAATTGGGGCATGAGCCTGCCAATATGCATCATAAGCTTCAGTGGTCCCTACATCTACAGGATTGTCAAAGTATACCCATGACACCATGACCAACTGTTTGAAGTCGCCGATTTCCTACTGAGGTGGGATCCTCTGTTCCCATGCTGCCTCTTTGGTCCTGGGAACAAAAATGGCTCTTTGTGTATCATCGGGTGCATCCTGCACCTCCCCAAACTGTCAAGCAACCCTATCTGGGAGGTACAGCTCAACCATATAGTGCTCTCGCCCCTGCATATATCAAGACTACTGATAGTAAAAGAGATGATCATCATCATTGTGCCATATGGGAAAGTGGAGCCAAGGCCTCCATTGAAAAACTGTCATCTCATCCAGAACCCACCTCTAGTGTGGGATGCTTGTAATACCTATGAAGTGAAGGGCAGTCATCCCCCTGTATCTGTATGTTGTAGGATCATCGCAGTCATTTTGGACGTCTACTATATGTGGCGTCAAAATGGAAATGTGCTCATAGGCCCACACGTGAAGAAGGGTAATGCCTGATCCAATGTCGTGGGCCCCGTTGTATACGACCTAGTGCATATCATGATATAGGGATGCCAAGGCAATTGGACCCCAGGCGTAGATGGTCATGTCCACCATCATCCAGGACCAAACGATCCCCCATCCAATGTTGCATCCTCTAGCTTGTCGGTTGGGAACAAGGACTCTCAAGATCAATGCATCGACAAACAAAGTCAAATCAGGGGCAATCCATTCATATCGGTGAAGGTCTATTTGGCCGTTGTCCACCTCGTATGAATCGATACCAAATAACTAGAAAATAGCATCGCCACTGACCTCAACATCATAAATGATGTGCTCCCCATGAATAGGGATCTGTAAGATCTGCCATACGTCCTCCAATGTGATGGTGGCCTCGCCAATCAGTAAGTGGAACAAAGAGGTCTCGCTTTTCCATCTCTCAACAAACGCTGTCATCATCACGAGGTGCATCCGAACCTCGGGCATCTGAGCAATATGGCTAAATCTAATCTGCCAAGGAAAAATGGGGCCTAGTCCGACAAATGTCTTGCTCTACGTAAGAACTAGCTTTTGTGCTCCTTTGAATGGAGCACTGGGAGGACCTCCTGCAACCAAAACGTGCACGACGTCAAAAATTCGCTAAACGGACGTCTTTTCAAAAAAATTTAAAAAAAGTTTTTCAAAAAAAGAAAAAGTGAGTCAGCATGTCAAAGGTGATGTGACATTTGCAAAAGCGACACTCTGTGTCTTACAAATGCAACACTATAATCAAAAGCGACGTTGTTCTCCAAAGGTGAGTCGACATTTCCGCACAATGCCAAAATCTCCTAAGGCTACGTGACACCATATTGCAAAGGAAAATCAACATTATTTTTGTGACTCTAGAACCATCTAGTGCCAGGTCGGCATCTACAAAAGTGACACCGCTTGTGACAAAAGCGACGCCCTAGGGGACCGCTTTTGGTCGACCTAAAAGACCCCTAATAAATGTAATAAAAACACGCAAAATGAGAAAAGTTTTGAAAGGCGTACTAGGGGTCCAACATCCCGAGGCCGCTGGAACTCGTGAACCCAATTCGTCCAATGTTTGGGAAGCACATGAGCAACCATTCCGTTAGCACCTCACAGCAAAATTTCCAAAATCTCTAAAGGTCAAGTGAGCAAATGATTTGAAAATGACCCTCTTAACCCCTTTTATGCAAAATTTTTTGGGTTTTTTTTTGGGTTTTTTTTTAGCGTTTTTGAACCCATTTAATCCGTTTTTGCCTGAATGAGGTCCGTTTTGATCCGTTTTTGTCATTGTAAGTCTAAATTCCTGTCCTGTAGACTATTTTCTGCTCCTGAATCATTATTGAATCTTTTTCGTGAGCTCGACCTAATTTTGCAATTTTTCGCTCGATCTCTTGAAGGGGTAGTGTAGCAGCGTAATTTCTTCCACTGGGGCAACAGTGAGGCATCCAAAAAATAAAGAAAATTTTGAATTTTGATCATGGTAGTGTTATTCTATGAACCAATGCAGCAGGTACTTCGCTTCAAAGAGGGGAGAAATGTAGACATGTAAAATTTCCTGATTGATACTGGATATCTGATTCTGATCAACTAACACTGTTTCTTCCTAAATCACTTCAAATTCATCATTTAATTGAATAATCAACATTATTTAATTAAATTCGACAAATTTAGCTATTAATCAAATAATTAAATTGGATTAATTCACCCTTCTTCTAACTAATTATTCATCTTATTTAATTAAATCAAATCATTTAATTAAATCCTCTCATAATCCTCTCATTTGATTAAAAATCAATCAAATCAAATGTCACATATCTTCTTATTCACTCAAATTAATTAATTCTGGACTAATTA
Organism: Sequoia sempervirens; assembly: GCA_007258455.2. Classification (NCBI taxonomy): domain Eukaryota; kingdom Viridiplantae; phylum Streptophyta; class Pinopsida; order Cupressales; family Cupressaceae; genus Sequoia; species Sequoia sempervirens. Next base: position 319,035 of record VDFB02388529.1, on the reverse strand, counting down.
ATCCTAAATCAACTTTCTAATCATCATTATCAAATCATCCAGTTTTTAACTCCTCAGGAGTTAAATCAACTATGGTTAACTAACTAGGTTGCACATAAAAATAATTTCAATTAATTATTTAATTCATCTATTTTGCCTCACCAAGGCATATTCCAAGGAATATTCCTCTCAAGCACCTCTCATTCAATTTCCCTCCAAAGGTTTTCAAAAATCTATCACATCCTCTTACATTTACAATAAAATCTCTTACAACCTTTCAAATCCTCTTACATCCTCTCAAATCTCATTCAATTCCTTTTACAACAATTTCAAATTCTCAACCAATAATATTTACTTCTCTTCCATCCCCCTCCACTCACACATTTCCCAAAATGTGCTCCACCCTCATCCAATAGAATTGTGACACTTGTCATTGACTCTCAATTTATCCCACATTCACCAATTTCCTCCATTATTCAACCCTTGGCTTCTATAAATAGAGGCATCATTTTCATAATATGGATCCACAACTTCATGCATTTCCATTATAGTCATTTGAGTCCATAGTTTTTCATCATTTTCAAGCATTGTAGCTAGATTATAGTCAATTTCACTCTTGGATCATCAACAAATCATCAAGCTTATCAAAGGGATTGGGAAAGGGCTTCTTTTCACATCAAAGGAGCACCACTCCCCCTATGGGATGGAGGTTTAGCTAGTGTAATTTGAGTTACATGTTATCTTTCATTAGTTTCTTGTTATCTTCATGTTTTCTCTTGAATTTGGCTAAATAATTTCATAGGGAGCATTAGATTTGCTTTTCTAACATGTTTGACTCTTTTTTGATGATCTCTTGTTAGTTTGTGCAGGTTTTGTGCTCACAATTATAACATAATTATATGCAAAAGTACTATGAATTATTTTTTACAATTTTTTTACGCCGAAGGCATATCCAATTTGAAAGAGAGCAACTTAAATTTATAAATTGACGGTTCACCTCTTTCAACACTGCTGAGAGATGATTAAAAAAATTTCCATCGTTGATTGCTCTGCAACCGCAGACATTTGCAAGTTGCGAGCCACCACTGTAACTTGAACAGATCGTATGCAGACATTAAATGGTAGAGCATTTATGTTCTATTTTCATCTTCCAAGAGCTTGCTTTATGCGATGACAAAGTAGTTGTTGGTGATTTGGAGTTGCAAGGCAACGACAAGGATGCTTGAGTTTTTGCCATGGTAGAAAGGGAGGAAATAATTCTCATTGTTCCTAGTGTATTCAGAAAGGGATTCCATGCCTATAGCAACCTGGATGACTTGCACAACAATTGATTGGAAATGAATTTCCACATCAGTTGACACCCAAATGACCAAGCCCCACATAGCCTTGGGCCATGGCATAATCCTATAGCTATTGGCTACCTTATTCTTATTAGGCTACTTTATTCTTCACAACCATGCTACAACATCCTCCCTCACTATATTCCTTCCATAACACCGAGTCAAGAAGAAGTTGAGCCCTCTTAATGATCATATAACTTTCATCTCATTAGCTTCCAATGACAAGAGGGGATGGTTGTTGGATTTTGTCACAACTGCTGGACAAGCTGGTCTCATAGGCATGCAATTTATTTACTATTTTATTCATTCTCAATGGAGTTTTTGAATGTTAGGTTGTTCTAAATAAATTTAAAGTGGTGTTGGATGGGCAGGAGGGGTCAAATCGTGCAAGTCTATTCATGTGGGGGGAATAAAATTGGGCAGGGTCAGGGGAAACCATCGACATCTTATCTGCAATGAGACATTTATCATCTGGGGAGCGAAAACTCTCTTTTGGGTATGCATTTTCTCTTTCCTGTGCATAATTAACCTCATTCTATTTATGTATGTGTATAGAGTTAAATGATGAAGGCTTGTGTACTCCATACCATTGTTTAAATTTTTTGGATTAGATAAAAATAGTAAATAAATTTTTTTATATAAATATGCTAAATAAATTTAAATAATGCAGGGATACATGAGGAATGAATTTAGAGAACACATAAGTCTATTTTGAACATTGTAGTATTACTCATAAAATTGGAATTGACTAGACAAACCAAAATATAAATGGAATTCAATTACTGGGCATTTGATTGGGAGTCTAAAAATCCTTTAAAATATTATAAAATAGGGAAACATGTTGTTCTTGTTATTTGAAGCTAAATAAAGTTAAAACTCTGCATTTCCATCTGAGTAACCCAAAATCATTTTTATTTTTATTTTTTAAACCATAGTAGGGTTTGGGGGTAGCACCCACTAATAGTGGCCCTCATGGGGTTTGAGGGCAACAAGACCCCTATATCACATTCCATGTCTTGATATAAGGTGGGCTAGAGAAGTGAAACTTTTGCTACCAGGCCTATATTAAGGCCTTCATGTCTATAGGCATGTCATTTTTCTTGACCTTATTGCTTGTAACCAAAAGTCAACAGCCTTTCAATCACTTGAAAATCAATTCATAACACTAAGTACTTAATCACTGAAGACGAAAATGAGAAGAAACATAGAAAATCAAGGTTTTATCAATGGTTACAATTCTTTTGGTAGTTGAGTTTGCCAAGAAAACTTGTGAGTTTCAAGCGAGTCTGCCAAGAAACTTACAAAGTTTTTGCAGGACTTGTTTGACATTCTAATTTGTACCTTTTGGAACAACAAAAATGGAATTTCATGTAAGGTAAAACCTTTCTTCGAATTTGTAGGTAAAACTCCCTTTTTAAAGTGTTCCTTACATAGAATTTTTTTTAAAAAAAAAAAAAAAACTAAAACGAGCAGCGATTTCTTTGAGCTTGCAAAAAATTAAAAAAACAACTAAAATTAGCAGGGATTTCTATGAGCTTGCAAAAATACAAACTAAAGGAAAATCTATCTTTTTGTTTTAAGGCTAGAGCACAAGGAAATTCAACACTTATGCACTAACAAGAGGCTTTTTTGGTATCTTTCTTAGTGTGAAAAATTTAATCTAGATGATGCAAATATATGTTCACTTCTTATAGATAAAGTCAGAGGCTACAAGAAGATGAGTACAAATGAGGAGACAAAACTTCTAAGTTAGAATATGAACAATCCTCAGGCACCTCTCTAGGGATAAAGTCACCCATTTTTTTCTTGACAATCTGACTATGAAATCTCCTCCTTATCTCAATTTCATCTCTACAATTTTCCCAAAAGTATTCCATGTCTAGTAGATGCTAAAAATATCAACCTCTCGAATAGAATACCTTTAGGATCATAGTATGTGTTTCATAGAAAAGTTTCAGGTTATATTTAGAGAGCTCTATACATACATCTTTGGCATTTTTGCATTTATAGAAGACAATCTTAATGGGGAAGATTATTGTCTGCTTATGTATTACCTCTCAACAAGAAATGTACTTTGGCCAACTGTCTATAAAACTTAGGCATAACCATATGATTAATGGGGTACCTAGGAAGCATATATGGAAAAGACGAGAAACCAAACACTTTGATGTAGCTGAAAGTTGGAATTGGATAAACCAGTTACCCCCATCTGAAATGATAGCCCTTTCCTGCTCTGAAAAGTAGATATGCAACTCCTAATCTATTCTTCTGTCTGAATGCATTAAAAATATGTCGTTCACCCTCCTATAATATATCAAATATTCACCATACTCTAACTCAAAATTAGTCAATAAATAGCCTATGAATGCACTCCCCGATCAAGATGGCCCAATCTAGGTAGATTTTCCCTTACAAAGGACACTCATGATGCAAAATATCCATGGCCTAAATGTTCTAGCTTACGTGTGTCCACCCACTTGATTCAGAAGAGTGATCATCATAGCAAGTTCATCTTTGAATCCATTGCTTTTAAACACCCTTGGAGCTTGCTTGTGGCTCTCTTTAAACCAATGCTTGTTTACGTGTTTTTGACATTTGAGAGTTTTAGTATTCCATTCTTCTTCACACTTAGCCAATTCCACCTTTTGAGTTTCTTTGTACAAGGGTGATTTGAAGTTACTTTCAATAGAATCTGAATCAAGCTTCATAGAATTTTCCCATTCAACCAGCCAATCTTCATCGTCACCAATTTATAATGGTTAACATACGGCACAAAAAAATCCTGACTTTGTACTGAAATTGGGAAAGAACCCACCTTGTTTATTAGCCCACTGTCCTACAATATTTTTGTGCCACTTTGTTTCCTTTTTGGATGAGCTCCTTCAAGTCTATGTGTTGCATATTTGTGTCCCAACTCAGTATCTTTTCCATGTGGGTAATTTCCCACGAGCTTGGGAGGTGCTTCTTGGGATTGAAAATGATATTGGATGTTATACTTTGTTTTGAACCCTTGTTGTACAAATTTTTATGATAGAAAACTTGTTTTGCTTACAATCACAGCAACATTCCAAGTAACAATTTTCCACATGAGTTCAAATTCAGTATTAGGTTCACATTAGTTATGGCAAGCAGGAGAGGCAGGAGAGGGATTTTTGTTAGAGTAATAAGTTATTATGCTTAATTAATTATATCATATTGATTAATTAATTAAGTCACTTATTCCTCTTTGTTACTTAAGCTAAACTTAGGCACATTAATAATTAATTAATTATTAATTATTAAGTGTGCACACTATGGTTTCATTTAGGGTTTCTTGATCTCCTTCATAAGGATTGATCTCTTTGTAATACTTGATTCTCTTAATGCATTTTTACACTTTGAGGTTATATAACATCTTCTTTGGTTCTTCATATCTTTTGCATGTGACAGGTATCCATCTTGCATGCAGGTGATCTTGGTTTTCTAACATGGTATCAGAGCCAGATCTGCTGCAGCTTGTTCAGTTTTTTGAAAGATTTAGAGATCTAGGTTTTGGTTGCATCAGATTTGTGTTTGTCTTCTATTTTATTTGGAATAGGGGGGTTTTTTTTTGGAGCACTTTGAGCTCAAACGGACCTCACCGTTGAGCTCACAACATCCAAAAACCCCTATTTTCATATATAACACGTCCGATTTGGACATAGTTGCTCCAGAAGGCAAAAAAAATTTGCCCCAAGGCCGTACGGCCCCAGGGCACGCAAATCGAGGTCAAAAAGTTGCACTTATGGGGGGTGTTGGTGTAATTAATATTTAATTGCACATTTTCATAACTTTACTTAGGCATTATTTTAATTCTTAGGTTTATTATTATCATCCTTATCTTATTGAACTACCTTTTTGCTCAAGCTAAGATTAGGGTTTTGCATGCTTGCTTTTATAAGCAAACCTCAAACTCACTAAAAGGCCATATCTTCAAATCACGAATAGGCAGCTGCAGGTCTGGAGCTCTGATACCATTTTTTTGGGACACTATGGGCTCAAATGGACATCGCCATCACGTTCGCAGCGTCCCAAAACCTTAGAAATGCCTGTCGTTTCATTGATTTTGGTGAAGTTGGTCTAGGAGGCAATTTTTTTTTTGTCCAAAGGGCCGTACGGCCTCTTCTGCATGCATTTCGAGGCATGATTTTCAAAAAAAAAAAGAGAGGGTTTTTGGAAACTCGTGCCAGCACTTCCATTTTTAAAGGATCCCGCCACCCGGCGGCCACCGGACAGCCACTGATCCGCCGCCGCTCGGCCTCTCCACTGCCAATCCGCCGCTGGCTCTGTGCAACCCCCGCGAGCTCCCGAACCTGCAGCCCTGGTCGTATGGGGGACCGGGCGCTATGCGCCCTGCCCCCGACCAAGCCCAGCCCACCAGCACCGGTCCTATGGAGGACAAAGGGCCCACACCCAGTCCCGACAAGCTCAGGGAATATTCCAATCCTTGGAGAATATTTTAGTCGTTTCTTGCAGAATATTCCGGCTTCATGGGGAATATTCTGACATGCAAAATATACCGGCACACCAAATTTTTCTGGTAGGCCGATTTTTTGCGGCGATGGCCAGACGGCCGTCAATTTTATGCTCATGAACCGTTGACGTCAGCATGACGTCAGCGTCCATACGGCCCTCATATGCCCCCTCCTAACCCCAGTTTGCCCTAAAGAAGCAGTTTTTTTCTTTTGGTCATAACTTGGGCATACGGTATTGAAATCGAGCAAACGAGATATCGCCGAAAATTTGGTTCCGAGCACTTTCACTTGGTACAATTTATTTTATAGTATTTTTCTGGTTTACTACATTTATTGCTGTTTGAAGTCAGATGTACTTTTTATGCTTTCAAGCTCATAACTTTTTGCCACGATCTCCGTTTTTCGCCTCGTTTGAAGCATTGGAAAGGTATTGAGGAGCTCTAGGTTGCTATCCATGCACTTTTTCTGTATCTATCCCAAGTTTATCACTTAGTCCAGATTTGGCCCAATGGGTTGTTTGGTGATTACTTGGATGTTTTGGCAATTGGGAGAGTGCATCTTTGCATCTTTGCACTTTGTTTTCAGTAATACATCATTCAGTAATTGCTTTCTGCTTCATAGATTCCAGAGTTGTTCCCGTTTGGAGTTTTTGAGTGTTCCGTGGCATCGGGTCTCCTATTGCTTTATCATGATTCCTTGAGTCAATCAGTGACTCTTATCCGGTTTCAGTAGTTAATAGAAGAATATTTCCTTGCTTGCCAGTATCAAGTTCTAGTGTTACTCTACAAAGTTCTTCCAGTGCTTCTTTGCAGCATGTCATCTCATTGTAGGGGGGTTTTGTCCCACTGGGTTTTTCCTTCTCTACTCATTCTTGCATTTGTAAATGGGTACCTGATCAGGCCTAGTTGTCGAGACCCATCTTTGCTTTCATGCATCTTATTCTAGTGTTTTAGCTTCTTCCTAAGTTCATCTTAAGGGGGGTGTTAGAGTAATAAGTTATTATGCTTAATTAATTATATCATATTGATTAATTAATTAAGTCACTTATTCCTCTTTGTTACTTAAGCTAAACTTAGGCACATTAATAATTAATTAATTATTAATTATTAAGTGTGCACACTAGGGTTTCATTTAGGGTTTCTTGATCTCCTTCATAAGGATTGATCTCTTTGTAATACTTGATTCTCTTAATGCATTTTTACACTTTGAGGTTACAAAACATCTTCTTTGGTTCTTCATATCTTTTGCATGTGACAGGTATCCATCTTGCATGCAGGTGATCTTGGTTTTCTAACAATTTTGAATTCCCCTGGTGAATCCAATGATGGCGGCTCTGATCTAGATGATGAGGACGAGGTTTTTAGTTTGTGGGGGGTATGGTTGCTTCTTCCTGTTGAGGAGGCTTTTGGTTTGGTTTTTTTCAATCAGTTTCTTGGGTTTCCAAGAGTGCTTGTTGTGCTTGGGGCCCATAGTTTGGATGCTTGACTCTTTGTTTTGGTGGTTCCTCCTCTTGTTGGTCAGCAGAGATTGTGTGGCCTTTCTTGGATGCCTCTCAGGGCTGGTGCTGCGTGCTGCTTTGTTCCTCCTAACTTGGTGGTTGTGGTTCTTTCCTTTTGTTGCCTTCATGTTTTGGTCGTTCTCTAGTCTAAGCCCTCTCTCCTTTCATCTTGGCGTAGTTGCTTTTGTCCCCTCTTCTTGTGTGGTTGGGGCCTAATTTCCCTTCTTGGGTGCCTGTGCGGACTTCTATTTCTAGCATTCTCGGTGGCTTGCTTCGTTGAGGGGTTCGAGCTATTTTTCCCCTTCCTTTTTGTTGTGTTGCTTTGCCTTATCGTTGTCCTGCTTGTGGTTGGCTACGTTTTCTGTGTCTTTTCTCCTCATTGCCTTCTGGCTTGGTGCTCTTCTTTGTTTCGCCTATGTCTTGGATTTGCCTTGCCAATTTTTTGTGGTAGTGGGTTTCTTGGTTCTTGGGTGCACTTTCTTTTCTTTGCTTTTGTTTGTGCCTTGCATTATTTCTTCTGTTCTTTTGTTGCAAGCCTTGTTGTTTTATCTATCATGCTCTTGTGGAGGGTTCTCTACCTTGTTTCGCTGGGGCTTGTCTTTGTCTATTGTTTAGCTTCTCTGACCCTGGTGATAGGGGTTTTGCATTTTTTTGGTCCTGTGTGTAAGTGTTGGCATTTTCCCTGGCTAGTGTTAAAGCTGGCTTGCTAAACTTTGTTGGGCTTCAGTATCTTTTGTGTTTTCCTTGGTCTATTTTTTGTTGCTTGAGTTTGCTATCTCCTTGGTGGGTGAAATTGCTCTTGGTTTAGTCTTTCGTCAGTTTGTTGTGTTGTTCCTATTGATTATTTTGAAGGATCTTGGTTGTCTATTCTCTCGACTTCTGGTTGAGATGGTTCATTTCAGGTACCTTTCGTTGGGCTGCCAAGGGGTGAGGTGACAAATTTTTCTATGAGTGTGTTGGCTTCTTGTTGCGTTCTATAGTTGAGGTCTTCTATAAAGGTGGAGATTGTTCCTTCAGAGGTGGAGCCCTTTCCTTTAGAGGCGGTGTGGGTTGTTGTAGTTGTGACAGGGAGCTCCCTTTTCTTCTGGTGGTTCCTTTTGAGGTGGAGCCTATTTGTGTTGGAGATTGGGGGAATTCATGGTAATGGTTCTTACTTCACCTTCTCTTTTAGAGGGGAGCTCTCTCCAATTGAGGTGGAGTTTGAGTTGGTGTTCCGAATGAGGTGGTGCTTTGGGCTATCTTTTGCTCCTTCAAGTGTTGCTGGACTCTTTCATTCCCCCTTTGTGAAAAATACTTTTGATGTGCTTGACCTTTTCTTTAGTAGGGGTTCGTGTTTTATTAGTATTTTTGTTTGGGTGGTCTTGCCTTCTAGGTTGATGGGGCCTCTCTTCTCCAACAACACGCATGCTATTTTTGGTTTTGAACCGGTTTCTCTGATTATCAAGCTTAATGGGGATTGGTTCCATCAAGAAGAGTTGATGTGCTTAGTTTCTTTAAGGGGTTCTAGATTTCAGGACCCTTTATTCATTGCTTATATGGGTTTGAATTATGGTTTGTCTTTCCCACCTTTGGTGGTTGTTATTTCTGGATACTACTTTGGTAGTTTGGTCTTGCATTGTGCCAATGTGGGTGCAGCCTCCGGATAAACTAAGATCAGAAAGATGCTCAAGAAAATGGGGAAAGTGAAGAAAAGAAGGACCAAGAAGATGAAGAAGGATCTGATTAGAGGGAGTTTGTGTCCCAATTTGCATATATTGGGAGCTGGTTGCCAAGGCTAAGTTTGGCATTGCTTCTCTATTTTGTTCCCTTTTTGCTTTGGTTTTATGGTTACTCTGAAACTTCTGAGATTTAGATTTATTATCCCATATTGCTATTTCATAATAGTTTTGTTATGGTTACGTACCTATTGGACTATGGTTAATCTTACAAATGGTTTGTGTGCTATTTTGTGGATTAACATGGGGATTTTGTTTTTGATTATGCTGCTTATGGTTCTGTGGTTGCAATTTTGGAATATGTCTGTTGTTGTACTCTGGTGGTGGTTGGTGTTGTTTTTTCCCAACCTGTTTCTTTGTTTGTTGCTCTAGCTTTGTACCACGGGATCAGGGCCCTTCCCTACTTAACTAATAAAAAACAACATTCCAAGTGATTAAAAATTGATTTTTTCAATTAAAATTTTGACTATTCTATCAATGTAAAATTAAATTGTTGCCTTAGATAAAATTAGTCAATATGCATATATCTTTGAGAGGTATAAAAGGGATTTTGAAACCCCATGTCTTATCCATCATTTCTAACCAAAGCCTCTATTGTTTGGACTGAAATACTACTGATTTGACTACACAAATAGTTGAGGCTTTTGAAATTAGAACTGGCATGGTAGGTACAAGCTGCCATCACATAGGAATATGGAATTGCTATTTTGAGTGACTAAAATCCTTGATTTCATGAACAGTGAGGTACATAGAAGGAGCTTAAATCTAGTCATTGTTTGTACTTATCTTTGGTTTCAAATCCCTGTTTATTTTACTACGCAAACAACTATTTTACGTTTGTATTTTCTTCTATTTCCAAAGAGTAAAATCCTATTGTTTGGACAGTAAAATCTAATTGTTGCAAGGATCAAAAGCTATTTTCATTTTGAGGCTACAAATTGTTGTCTTATGCTTGAAACCTGTTGTTTTTTAGGACTGCAAACCACTGAAAAGTTCCTTCAAAAAGAACCAAAAAATGGATTTTGAAACCCTAGGTGTATGTTGACTGATTTATATGGATAAGGGGATAATGGCCAAATACACTTTCTATGTAGCCAGAAAAAGGATACTATGCTTGAAATGTTAAAAAAAGCCACCAAAAGCTCTCTGGGTATCCATTGTATTCAAACTATGGATAAAGGGATTATGGCCAAATACACTTTCTATGTAGCCAAAAAGGGCTACTATGCTTGAAATGCTAAAAATACCCACCAAAAGCTCTTTGGGTATCAATGTGGTGTTACATGTGAAGGCCATGAACGATGCGGGAAGATCCTAGATGGAGAGCATGTGTGATGCTATAAGGACACATTGCGGGTAATTTTTCTCACTACTTTGCTCTTTTTCCACAAAATTAGATTCTAGTGTGTAGTTTCATATTCACTTATTTGATTTTTTCTTCATAAGTAAGATGAGTTTATTGTATTTAGCTGCATGGTACTTTCCTTTTTCAATAAAATTATATGCAATGGAGTTCATAAAATAACTTACTTAAAGTTACTAGAAAGATTTCTCTCTAGCAGTAAGTAGTTTTCCAAAGCTCTTTTGAATAACTTGGTTACAAAATTTTACTTTGGTTATTGGAAGAGCTTCCGAAATTAAAAACTATTTTTTTCCTTTAAATTAGCTTATATAATACCAGTACATCTTATTTTTTTTTGAATTAGAAAGATTTGCAAACTATCCAATTAAGTTTCTTTTAAAAATATTCATTTTTTAACTATTTTTAGTTTGGTATAGGTCGGAGGTTCCAGTTGTGGGATGGATTGTGAAAGAGGCTCTAGAAGGACAACTCTTAGAAGGTTGGGTTGACAAACTGAAGGGATCAAGTTTTCAACTTGTTGATGCCAGCGCTAGATTCATTAAAGTGTTCTATACCAAGGACTGGTGTAGTATATTACATAGTTTCTTACATAAACATATATTTGGGAGCGTCAACTTCTAAGCTTTGCAATCCCTATTGATCTTTTTTTTTATTTGTCAAATTTCCCATCCATGGTGCTTTTGGCCCAAATGCCACAACTAGGGACCATTTATTATGTCAAATTGACACAGGACTTGTGCTTGGCACGAATTGTTGAGGTACGCTGTAGCTAAAATTTATATAGTATATTACTTAGCTTTACACATTTTCTTGGCTGTAAATTATGAAATCCCTTTTTAGTTATTGCTTATGCTCATCCTATTGGCAGAGTCATATATCTTACTTAAACAAGCAAAATAAGCTTTCTTATAGTATAATTTTTTCTAAGATGCCCTCATACTAATGCTGCAACTATTCAAAGCATAAGATGGCCTTTTCGATTCATGTAATTATTAAGAAGATGAATTTGTCGAAAGTATAGGTTGTTGCATTTGCTAATCTTGTAAGATGTGAAGAGTCAAGACTATTTATTTGGGAATTATCATTTGATAATATTTTTTAGATATACAGTATAGAAGGCTTTTGTATAAAGATCTAGCCATTCATCATACCTCTTATGTAATGCTAGCGAGGTGAGGAATATTAAGGATGAATTGTGGTAGTAGTGCATAGGATCTAGTTATTGAATAAAGAATAAATGACCCTTAATATTAAAGTTAATTTGGAATGAGCTTCTGTGGTATTAAACTACTAATAATGCAAGACTAAAAAGGTCTAGTTTTCTTGTTAATTTGCATTTTGATCCATGCATTTATGTGGGAAGAAATTTTAATGGAGCCTAATAATCTTCCTAATTAAAAGGTTTTGCTTCAGTTGTGCTTCAATCCTTGTGTAAGTGAATGCATAATTGCTAAATGATCTACCATTAGATCTCATGTATACCACACCTCTTCGGCGTACCCATTGCACACCAAGGTACAATTGCTAGTTTACTTTTATTTGCTAAAAAATGAATAAAGAAGAGAACATATTGCTATAGCATAGGAAAGGTCTTTTGAAAAAAGAAAACTAAGAACAAGTTATGTTAGAAGTAGATGAAGAAAGCATAATTGATTTGGATTTTATCAAGCTAAAAATAGTTTGAAGTGATGTGTTTGAAAATGGTACATTTGTTAAGGTCCCCTCATTTTTGAAAATTTTTATGAACCCAATCCAAAGTCAATTCATTGTAAATGTTTTTGTTTTTCCGGTCAATGCAATCTTTTGTTTTGCTTAGATTTGACTTGGAAAAGGGTAAGTCTAAACATGGGTGTGGGATTGGTTTTTAGTTCAATTTTTTTGCTTTTTTTGTCATTGTAACCTTTGTTTTGTTTAGATTTGGCATGAAAAAAGTCTAAACATGGTTGTGTGGTACTAGTTTCTTGTTCAAAATTTTAACTTTTCTAGTCATTGTAACCTTATGTTTTATTTATATTTGGCAGAAAAATAGTAAGTCTAAACATGGATATGTGGGACTAGCTTCTCATACAATGTTCCGTTTTCTAGTCATTGTAATCTTTTGTTTTGTTTAAATTTGGCATGGAAAACAACAAGTTTAAACATGAGTTTGTGGGATTGGTTTCTCACTCTTAGGTGTGAGCATAATTAATTTCGACTAATATTTCATCAAGATTGGTTAGAAGTAGGTGGTCATATATATAGAAGCTTGTAAAATATTAACAATATAAGTGTCTCATAGGGTTGGCATGCTTAGTTACTTTCACACATTGCCTCCCAATGTTTAAAGCCAAGATGTAAATGTAGAAAAAAATAACATAAGAGTTCAAACTCATGACCACCTACAACTTTGCTAATTATAATTTTTTGTTTACATGGGGAAATGGAAATGGGATGAATGTGATTGAATTAATATCTCTTAATATGTCTCTATGTTTAGAATGATATTTTGAAATATCTACGTAAATTTATTTAACTCATAAACTAACATCCAATTTAAATACATATAAATCTATATATATATATATATATATACTCTATATGAGCTGGTTTCATAGTGGTGGAAAGAAGTTTAGGCTGGTAATCAGTCCCACCAACTCACTTTTCATAAAAATCTGTTCTATATCAAAATTAAATTACGATCATGGAATAAGGAACACTTCAAGAATATCTTTGAAGAAAGCGATAGGATAGAAGCTGAGCTCAAGAAACTCAATGAAAGAATAATTGAGAAAGGCATGGGTACGGAAGAATACATGAAAGAAAAAGATCTAAAAGCTGAGCAAACAGAAATATTAGCTAGATTGGAATGTCATTGGAGGCAGAAATCACGGGAATTGTGGATTCGAGAAGGTGATAGAAACACAAAATATTTCCACAATACCACACTAGTCAATCGAGGCAGAAATAGAATTTGTAAATTGGAGAAGGAAGATGGTACAGTTATTCAAAATGGAGATGAGATAAGTCAGGAAGCTGTCAGATACTTTCAAACTCTTTTTACTAAAGACAATCAGCAGCAGGGGGAAGAAAGGAATGCGTTTCTTGGAAGAATCCCAAGCATAGTATCACAGGATGTTAACAAGGAATTGTTAAAGCCAATCAGTTTAGACGAGGTTAAGAAAGCTACTTTTCAACTTGGATCAGAAAAGGCACCAGGGCCAGATGGCTTCCCGACCCTTTTCTTTCAAAAATTCTGGGAGATAATCAAGGATGATTTGGTGAAGGCGGTGGAAGAGTCAAGAAGAAAGAACACAATTCTAGGAGCAATCAATCACACCTTCATTGCACTCATCCCAAAGAAAAAGGAAACTAAAACTATGGGGGACTATAGACCAATCTCCCTATGTAACACTCTACAAAATTATGGCAAAAATAATAGCAAATAGACTGAAATCAGTGATAGATAAGCTAATTTTTGAGGAGTAGAGCAGTTTTATTTCCGGAAGGTCTATTGTGTAAGGTATAATAGTTGCACATGAAACCATACATATGGCTAGAAAAATCAGATTTCCAAGCATAATTTTAAAATTGGATATTCTAAAAGCCTTTGATCGGGTAGATATACAATTTCTGGCTGAGATGTTGATCAAGTTTGGCTTTGATAGGAAATGGGTGGATTGGATTATGGGTTGTATAGGTTCTCCAAAATTTTCTGTTTTGGTCAATGGAGTATCCAAGGGTTTCTTTAACTCCTCTCGAGGTATCAGGCAGGGGGATCCCTTATCCCCCTTCTTATTCATTATCCTAGCAGAGGCTTTAGGAAGGAGTATTAGTCAGGCAAGACTGGATGGTTCATGGAAGGGGATTGAAGTCACTCCAGGGGTAGAACCAAGCACACATCAGTAGTTTGTAGATGACACAATTCTGTTTGGACAAGTGACAAGAACAGAGGCAAGGAAAATTAAGAGTCTTCTAGATGAATATAGTAAAGTCACAGGGCAATTTATAAATTGGAGAAAGTTAGAAGTATACTTTCTCAATGTGAAAATAAGACTACAAAGAGATCTTATCAGAATTTTAGGGGTGAGAGCAGCTGGACTCCCGGGGAGATTTCTTGGTATGCCATTATTCGGTGGAGCCAATAAGAAGAGCTTCTGGGATAAGCTTGTTGACAACTGCAAGAAGAAGATGGAAATATGGAAAGGAAGGTGGCTTACATCAGCTGGGAGGTTACTAATGATTAAGGCAGTATTGGCAGCAATCCCAGTTTATTCTATGGCCTGTTTGAAGATTCTGGCTAGTATTGACGACCAACTCAATCAAATTATGCGGAAGTTCTTTTGGAACGGGCCGAGTGAAACTAACAAAGTCCCTCTGTTAGCTTGGGATAAGATCTGTAGGCCACAAAAGGCGGGTGGAGTTGGCATAAGGCAATCAAAATGCATGAACCTAGCAATGGGAGCGAAGTTGGTGTGGATGATGTACAAAGGAAATCAGAAATGGGTCAGAATATTGCGGAAAAAAGATCTTGATTCAGATGATCCTGTTAGTATAATGAAAATATTGAATCTGTTAAGAGGGTCAGCAATATGGAATTTTATCTATGAAAGAAGAAATATAATAACTAAACATATCACTTGGGAAGTCCACAGCGGGCAAAGGGCTTCCTTCTGGTTTGACTCCTGGGATTGTCATGGGAAGCTGTGCAACATGCCACAAATGGATGAAATTAGGGAAGAAACAATCAGACTTTGGGGATCCAAAGTCTGCAACTATGGTAATCAAGTTACAGTAAATGGGATAAGCAAGTAGAAATGGAAAGACTTTAGTGATATTAATGCCCCGTTGGAGCAAAAGAGTGCCTTAAAAGAAGTCCTAAGGGAGAGAACTATCCTAGATATGGACAGCGAGGATGTTTTAAGGTGGTGTGCATCAGCTGATGGAGAATATAAGGTCAAGATAGGATACAAACTAAGAGAAAATATAGAATTAGATCACCATTGGCCAACCCCTCTATTTTGGGGAAAGGATGTACTGCCAAAAGCAGGGGTGTTCTCCTGGCTGGCATTTCAAAACAAGATTCTTACACAAGATAGACTAGAAAAGATGGGTTTTAGAGGACCTAATAGGTGTCATTTGTGCAAGCAGAATTTGGAAAACGTGGACCATCTTCTACTATTATGTCCATACTCTGAGTACTGTTGGAAATACATTATTAGACAACTTGGTTATCATACCCCCTTTCCTCAAAGCCTGGATGACTGGCTGTGTGGGTGGCCGAGAAAGAATGTTAAGGGGGTTTTCAGCAGTATCTGGCAAATCATACCGTCCTTAGTATGCTGGGAACTTCGGAAGGAAAGGAATCGAAGAGTTTTCAAGGACCAAGCCTTGGCTAGGGAATTGTTAGTGAAGAAGATTGATGGATCAATTGTGGAGGTAGCAAATGTGGCTGCTAGAAGAAGATCATTGTCAAAAAATATCTTTACAAATAGGGACATTGAATTAACGAACAAATTTTAGGGGTTGAGTATTCCCAAAGTGGCTGGTTCTCAGAGTACACAGCAGAAGGCTGAATTAAGGCAAAAAATGGTATGGAAAAAACCAGAGGTAGGGTGGATTAAAATAAACTTTGATGGGGCCTCGTGCGGGAATTTTGGATTGGCGGGGATCGGGTGTGTGGCTAGAAACTCAGAAGGTGAAGTGATCAAACAGAAAGTTCAATCCATTGGACAGGAATCAAGCAATATGGCTGAGTTCAGGGCTGCACTATTTGGTTTGGAGATGGGGAGAGAAATGGGTGTGTCCAAGCTCCACCTGGAAGGTGACTCACTTATAACAGTAAATGCAATTAGATCCAATTTTACTCCTAACTAGCAACTGTGGAAATGGCTTCATCCTATCTCAAGGTATATATCATCCTTTTTAGAATTTTGGATCAGTCACATTTACCGGGAAGGTAACTCCATGGCAAACAAATTAGCCAAGGAAGCAGCAACAGAGAGGGAGGGCGGCCAAGCATAGGCGTTTACGCAGAAGCAAACAACGTGGATGAGTTAAGGTAGAAGCTGTCAGGCGTCCTTGAAGGGAGTCGAGGTAAGGTATAAACCAAGACATAACAGCCTTAGCGCGGACATCAATCTGACTCTAGTTCAATGCTTGTGGATTTGGAACTCATAATCCACGTGCCAATAAAGATTATAGCATCTGTCTGGTAAGCAGATCAGTAATAGAGGAGCTTCCAAAAATTTCAAAGCCTGAGGAGTTATAACGAATATCATCATCCAAATTTGAATTTATTCGGTCTGGTGGATGGGGCAGTAGATAGGGTTACCAGTAATGTATTGTATAAGATCTTTTGGACTGTAGTAGTCTGGTGAAATTTGGGTGGAAGAGCTACAAAAATATTGTATTCATCATTGTAACAGTTCCTTGTTTTAATAATAAAAGGGGTGCTGGCCTTATCCAGCGATTAACTTATCAAAAAAATAAATATATATATATATATATACAGTCCATCTCCAAAATTTAATTGGGGACTAACATGGAAATTGCCCCTTACGTCACCAATTCAAAACCTAGGAAGGCCACATATAGATCTTCAATGTCAGCCAATTGTATGGAAGAGAAAAAAATCCATCACAATCCATCATTGTCTAAATGGAATCCCTCCCATGGAAGGACATGTTCGAAGGGACCACCAAAATGAGAAACAAAAAGGAGCAACAACACAAAGATTGCATCAACGATGTCCTGCTCGAGGTCAACTGTTCGAATCACACTAAAACAACTCTACCAAAAACCTCATATCAACCAACAATGCCTTTGTAACTCATAACCCAGAGCTCTGACTGGCTCTGCACGTTGCCATGGCGCATGGGGGCTCATTTTCTTGCTAGCGGCCATTTTTCGGCATTTCAAAGCTTCTCAAAGAATACTGGACACCAATTCAGTGGGTGATTCTGTGCTCCATGCCACTATATGAAATTTAGGGTGCACTGGTGGATTTCATGGTCATCAAATTTATCACTAGATTTTTTTTCTTTTTGTATAAGATTGGGCTTTAGGGTAGAGATGATGTTATTTCCCTCAAATAACATGTACAAAAGAGTATTTATGCATAGCGTGTGGGCCTAAAACAGTGGATTATTGATAACAGTATTCTAGAATTAATGGACACTAACATTGTTAAATTTTACTAGATGGTCTCACAACAAATGGATGAAATTGCCAGGTAGTAGAATATGACAGTTTTTGTAGATTCTTTCAAGCATTATTTGCTTACTTCTAAACCGACCCATGATATTTTTTTTGTCCCAGCCCTAACCTCTCATCCCTTCACTCTCAAGCTTCAAAGTATTCATATCAAAGTTTTAGAACTATATATTGAAAAATATTAATGCGGTTAATTTTTCGTAGGGTGAATTGTTGGTGGTGAATTTTCCTTCGGTGAATTGTTGGAGGTGAATTTTTCGTCGGTGAATTGTTGGCAGTAAATTTTCCTAGAGCCAAGTTTAATTATGAAATTTGGTGTCAAGCAAAGTTGAGCTAGGGTGCATCAAGAGAAGGATGTTGGAGTCCAATGTTAGGAAAAAAGGGTTTGCAGTTGGGATGGTATGGGATAGCATGGTACTTCATACTGGAAAAGCAGAGTTGTGTATGCAAACCAGTATGGCCAGCAGGGCATGGTCAAGTGTAGAAGGGATGCATTGAGGCATTGCAGTGAGTGCATCGGATAATGGTGCCTGAGTTTTGAGATCAATCCAATGAGGGAGAAGGGCAGTGTGTCCGTGGCCAAGACTAGGCAACAAGGGAAAGGAAAAGATCCCTACAAATTTTGAAGTTTATGGTCTACACATTTGGTATGTTTTATTAGTTGATTCTAAAGTGTTGTTGAGAAATATATTCCCTTTATCTTTCATTATGCAATAAGCAAAACTTTGGTTCCTAAATTTGATCTTTGTTATAAATAATGTTGAAAGATTTATGGATAGGGTTATCTTTGTTTTCTATGTAGAAATACACATGTCTTAATATTAGTTCTCTATAAATTCTAGAATCTACTTGTGTATTGATTTTCTTAAATGATTTAAACTAGAGACCATAATAGGCTAGTTAACAATTTCATTTGGGTTTGTATGTGTATACACCTAAAATCGATCAAGACATTTAATTAATTAAATACTAGTTATTTAATTAATATTTCATCTACTTATAAATAAATTCTTAATTTATTTTTATAGTTAATATCTTCTAATTCTCCAAATCTAAAATCAAATTCCTCTAATTTAATTAAATAAACAAATTTCTATAAGTTTGTTTTATTTAATTAATTTTTACTAATCCCAAATTTGGAATTCAAGCACATGTCTACAACTTTTCATGTCACCTCACCAAGGTCACATAAAATTAAATAATTCTAAATTTTAATTAGAATTATCTTCAACAAACTTTCCAACACATGGCTTATTCCTCACACACTTGATTCTCCCACACACTTGGCCTTTTCACACATTTTATTCTCCCACCCATTTGGCATTCAAACACATGGCTTATTCCTCACACACTTGATTCTCTCACACACTTGGAATTTTCACACACTTGATTCTCCCACCCATTTGGCATTCAAACTCATGACTTATTCCTCACACACTTGATTCTACCATCCATTTGGCATGTTTCCCTTGGTCAAAGGGACATTCTCCAAGATCCTTCCATCTCAACTGTTCATCACTCATTCTTGAATCTGGACCGTCGATCATTGCCACATCACAAGATGCTTAAAAAATCCTATAAATACACCCCTTTGCTATAGTATTTGGCATCCCACATTTTGAGTAGAGTTATCATGCAGGAATAGCTTTGAGCATTGGAGCATTTGGAGTCTTATAGTTAGATCATGTTGCCCTTGGTTAAGGGGACATTCTCGAAGATTCTTCCATCTCAACCGTTCATCCCTCATGCTTGAATCTGGACCGTCGATCGCTGCCACATCACAAGATGCTTAAAAAATCCTATAAATACACCCCTTTGCTATAGTATTTTGCATCCCACATTTTGAGTAGAGTTATCATGCAGGAATAGCTTTGAGCATTGGAGCATTTGGAGTCTTATAGTTAGAATCATGTTTTGCTTTGTAGTTGCATATATAATAATGTTTAGCTTCATATTTAGCATTGTGGAATCATATGTTGCTTTATAGTTGCATTTTATATCACACTTTGCTTTATAGTTGCATTTTAGATTAGTATATTCATAATTAGCATTTGAGCATATGTAGAATCATCCTAGCTTCATATCATAGTGTAGACAAGTAAAATATACCAATTGACATTGTGCATCTGATCCTGATTACTAACATCATTTCTTCCTGAATCATCCCTCGGTCTAACCATTTAATCAAATTCCCCTATCTGATTAAATTCATCAATATTCCTCTCTTAATTAAATAAATCATTTTATCTAATCAAGTCATCTCTTTTGTTAATTAAATCAATCCATCTGATCTAATTATCCCTATTTAATTAAATAATCAATTTTATTGGATTAAATCTCTAAAGTCTGTTAATTAAATTAAATAAATTAAAACCTTATTTGATTTAATCTAACACCATCTCTTTTAATTAAATAAATCAAAATCCTTATTTAATTAATCTCTTGTCATATTCCTCTCTTATTTGATTTAAATAAATCCATAAATTTGAGTCAAATAGGTCACATCATCTAACCTCTCTCATTAAATTAATTAACCCTTGATTAATTTAATCTCATCTCATGTCCCATCCTCTAGATAATGCAAGTTGCACATGAAAATATATTTAATTCATTTATTAAATCTCTATTTTCCTCACAAGGCATCTTTTGAAATATTCTCTCAATTTGAATTCAAAAATTCTAAGTCAACATGTACATCCAACAAGGCAATAAATTCATCTTACATGTCCTTTGCCTTGATCCAAGTGGATTTTATTGCATTTTCCCTTCCCTCTTACATGTCATTTCAACAAATTTGAAATTCAAAATTATGCATTTATTGGCACAAACCCCAAATCTTGCACATCTTTCATCCATTCATAGCTTGACAAGTGGCATCATACCATTAGATGAATGTTAGTCCCACATTGCTCAAATTTGGACATTCATCCATCTTGGAATTCTATAAATAAAGAGCTCATATCCTCATTTCATCATCCACAATTTATGCAAAGTTACCATGCTCAAATATCCATCAAGTTTCATCAATCATTCTTGAATCATAGTTAGGTTTTGTAGATTTTAGCTTGGAGCACTCTTCAATATCAACAAAGTGGATCAATCATCTTCAACACATCAAGCTTGCATCATAGGAATTGGGAAAGGGCCAATTTTCACATCAAATTGACACCAATTCCCCCATGGGATCATGAGTTTGCACATCTAATTAGGATTCAATCTTTGTTTTATCATTTTCATTGTATTTTTAATAATTTCTTCCTAGTTTGAATGTTGTAAATGGATTCCATGGGGAATCCTTGTTTTGGCTTGCAATCTCTTGTCTAACTTGTTTATTCTTGTTGTTTTCAGGCACCAAGGTTAGGGTTTGCACATTTGGTGCTAGAATCCACACCAGCACCACCCCCTTCTCCTTGGTCTACGGATCAGAAGTGGTACTCCCCATTGAGATCGAACTCCCATCCCTCATGATATCACTGCAAAACCTCATCACAGATGAAGATATCGGGTATCAAGACTAAATGAGCTGGAGCTATTGGATGAGAGATGTATAAATGCTTTGAATCATTTGCAAGTCTATCAGAATATACTCAAAAGGAGCTACAATAAGAAAATAAGAAGCAGGACTTTCCAAGTCGGAGAACTGGTCTTAAAAGAAAAAGAAGAATGTCCCAAACCCAAGCAACAAAGGCAAGTTTGAACCCAATTGGTTGGGCCCATTCGTCATCACAACAAGTTACAAGTCAGGGGCATATCAGCTATCAACACTGAAGGGGAACCTCTGCAGGAGCCAATGAATAGCTCCCATCTCAAAAAGTTTTATGCCTAAATATTTCAAGGTATAGAACCAAAAAAATCCAAAAAATCAAAAAATGTCCTAAAAAAATGGTTACTTTGGCGAAAACCTGGCAAACAGGCATCTTGGTAACAACAAAAAAATCAAAAAAGCAAAAAATCCAAAAAAATTAGAAAAATGATCAAAAATAGTAAAGAGAAAAATCGTCCTCTAGTGAAAACTATTTCGGTGGCACTTTGGGCAAGTACCTTGGTGAAAACCTGGCAAACAGGCGCCTTGCATAAATAAGCACTTCCCATCCACCAAGATCTTTACGGCTTGTTCGACATCATCCATCCATTGCATCCAGATCTCCATCCATCACTCATCCACTCGTATCTGCACCATAGCTTTGTCCTGTTTTTGTATCATGATCCCTTCTAGTACTACTCGACCCATCCTTAAGGTTAGTTTGTCCTACCTTTATTGGAGTAGTCTATTGTATCATGCTGGGGAATGTCCTTATCGGATCGGATTTGTGTATATTCTTAAAATCCTAAATATCAGAAAATCCAAAAAATATCGAAAAAACACAAAAAATCCAAAAACATTCAAAACATATCAAAATCCAAAACCATGTCAAAAAATCATCAAAAGCCAAAAGTAGTGTCATCTTGTCAAACTACGTCGTCTCTGAGCTTGAACATAGGAAAGGTTGATCTTTGATCATCCCCCGAGACACTTAAGTCAGTCCTTTAGGAGTCCGTCATAATAAACTAACATCTCATTATGTATATCATCATCTGTAAATCGGTCAAGTCATCTAGTTGAACTACGTGGTCTCTGCGTGTATAATGTAGGAAAGGCTCATCTGTTGATCATCCCTCGAGACCCCTAGGATAGGTCTTTAGGCTAGTCTTTTGGTCAAAATCTCAGAAAATCCCAAAAACATTGGAAAATCAAAAAATCAAAACATTTGAAAAATCCAAAAACACCAAAAACAGCCTCAAAATATTGCAAAATATCAAAAAAATCCAAATATTTGAAAAAATCCATTCACCTCATCTCGCTTGCACCCGCAATAACACCATCCATAATAAATTGATCGTCATCCTCAAAACTTTGGTGAAACAGTTGGAAACAAGTCTAGCAGCTTAAAAGTAAAACTCCAAACATCAAGTCTTAAGTCTAAGTCAGTGCGTAAGCAAGTTGGTCATCTCTTCGTATTGGTAACTCATCATCCAATCAGTCCCATATCAATCATCCCTTAGAACACTTTGGATAAATGAAATGACGTGTCACCATCCACTAACATGTCCTAGGATGTATCCTTCCTACAATGGGCATTATCTTTTGGCAATAAGTTTCGGTTCTTATCCTTAGAAAACGCATCCTCTTTCCGTTAGCGGTATTGAAGAGCATCAGTTTGTTTGTCTACTTGGTCTTTATCTTTTGACTTATCTTATTTTGTGCTCATTCCAAGGACATCTCGATGATATCCCAAAACAGAGGATTTAGAGAAATAAGGAATGGGGCAACGATCATTATCTTTTGTCTACTATGCTTGTTGGACGTTCTTGTAATATAACCTCAGTGAATACTTGCTATGTTAGGTATGTATGGAAGAGGTCTAGGGAAACTTGTTGACTATTGCATGGATACGTTTATCTTTCCGTGTCTTCCTCCGAGGTGCCTGAAACTTCTGAAGTGCATCCTAGCAAGGTTTCTGTATGTCAGGTGTGAACAAGAACACTCCTATCTGCTTGTCAAGTCAAAGTCCATCTCACTAGGTACAACGCCATCCTAGTTTTCAATACCTTGATGCATCATACCACGTGTGTTATCAAGCATAAGAAAATTTGGCCCTTTGAAAATCCCAATTCCTCGGCAGGTAATCATCATCATCATCATCATTTGCATTTGCATCATCTAGTGTCTTGTTGAAATGACTTCTTCTTTTCTTACTAATCACACTAACAAGGTACTATGACAGTTGATCACCATCATCATCATCATCATCGATCCTGCATCCACAAATCATTAGCATGTTGCATAAACATATCATATAGGAAACATACGCATTGCATTTTAATCATCATATAAACAGGTTATCATAAACATTCTTCATAGATAGGTGCATCCATGTCATTGCATTTCACCCATTACATTGCATCACATACATCAATCATTGCATAACATTCATTTGCATTTCATAACCATTTCATATTACCATCTATCATATAAATCATCGCATAGTATCTATAGAAGCATTTCATAATCATTTTTCACATAATCAATAGGTATATAAGCATTTAATTCATTAGGCATACATACTTGCATAACATTAATGACATCATCTCACCACTTTACGTTCACATTACATTACGCATCATCATATCACTTTGCATTAACATATCATTGCATCACATACATCATTATTTATTATGTTTAGGATAATAACATTTGTTATTCTAAGCATCTCATAAAACCATCTCATTATGCATTAACACCATTTCATTTACACCATATTATGACCATCGCATTTCATATTTCATCATCCATATCATCTCATAGATAACATCATAAAACATTCATTGCATAAATCATTCCACATAGGCATAGACGTATAAAATTCATTACGAACAATTCATATATGCATCCATTCATTAACATTTTATAAGCACAATTTACATATCATTTCATTTCACATATTAGACCATCGCATTTGCATTATCATAAATAGACCATCACATTTGCATATCATAGGTTAACATAATATAAATGTGTTAGTCATAATCATAACACATGCATCATCAAAAATAAATGCATCCATAAAGACATCATTGCAAAGCATATAGAAATAAACCATCCATGCATAAAGAGAACACGGTACATCACATCAAAATCATCATTGGCTCATATATATATCATCACGCAACTATCATAGTACAAAGAATAAATCGGATCACTGTACATGTGTCAATTAGTACAAAAGGCCCATCGGGGCTATCAAAAAGGAGCCCATAAGGAAAAAATTATAATAACATCTCGATCAAGCGCGATCCTTGTGAATGCTGCCCTCACCCCTGTCACCGTGACCCTCTGTTGGTCTATGGCTAGCCCGCTCTGAATACTCTAGGACCCACTCTGCTCTGGGTACGGCCTCATGATAGGACCGTCGATAATACTCTGCCTCTTGGATAACATCCCTATAGGATTGCACTGACACTATACCCTGGGAGGAGGAGGCTGTCATGCTCTCTATCTGCTGTCTGCGGCCTAGCTTAGTGGCTGCCTGTAATTCTGAAGCCTGTCTTTGCTGTATAGCCTGATCCCTCTCGGCCCTGAGCTGCTCTCTCTCAGCTCTCGCCTGATCTCTCTCCACTATCACCGCCTGAACCTGGGCCTGCAACTGCACAATCAAGGTGTCTCATGCATCTGCCCGTCCTACTGGCTGTACCCGTGGCTGCACGTGAGGCTAATCCTCACCCTCAACTCGTGGTGGTGGAACTAGCAGCACCTATTGCTAATCTTGCATATGAACATCCTCCTGCCCTAGCTGGACTGGGGGCACACCTGGTGGATCCTATCGAATCTCAACCCTATGTCCTCGTCCTCGTCCTCCCCCTTTGCCCCTGACTCTCCGCACTTCTAGGTCCTCACCTGGAATAGTCAACCGAAGTGGAGGTTGGAACCAGTCCCTGTAGGCCTGAGTGGTGCCTGGATCTGCTAAACCCTGGTCATAGGCCCACGGTCGGGCTACCAAGTGCCTAAAGCTGTCGACTGCCTCTAAGGCAGGAATGTACTGTCCCCATGACACCTGTGTCATGCTGTGAGCGAAGATGGCTACATAGTCGTCATCAGGCTGATCCTACGGCTCTCTGAACTGACGCTGCATGCGCCCGGGCAGGTACCTCTCTATCATCGTATGCTCTCGCCCCTGCATGTACCGGTCCTAGCAATAATAGAATGGCTGATCAGCATTGTCGGCCCATCCAGGCAGACCAAGGTATGGACGCCAAGTGAAAACCAGCATCTCATCTAAGACCCGCCTCCAATAGGGGATCTCGTGCTCACCGGTGTGTGTAAATGATACACCGCCTTTGTATCGTACTATGAGGGCATCCTCTGCCCCCATCGGAACTGGAACGACACGTGGACGTAGCACAAAAATGTGCTCCCACACCCAAACGTAAAGTAAAGTCACCCCAGCCCCCAACGCTCTGCCGTCCATGTATATGTACTCATGGAGGTCCCTGTAAAGCGAAGCTAGAAGAATAGGCCCCCATGTGAAACAAACTGGCCTATCTCAGACCATCCGCTCCCAGCAGTACCCCCAGCTGGGATTGAAGTATCGCCCTTGTCTATCTGGGGCAACAAGGCCCGAAATGATAGCTACAATCACCCAGCGGTAGATAGGTGCTATGACCCTATATCGCTCTAGCTCTATCTGTCCTTCACAGAAGATGATGTCCCGTGTGGCGAGGACTCTGCAACAGGCCTCGCACCCCTCGTCCATATCAAAAATCATCCATCGGCCATGAAGCGGCAATCGTAGAATGTGCCAAACGTCCTCCAGAGTGACGGTAGCCTCGCCAGTGGGGAGATGAAACGAGGACGTCTCGCTATGCCACCTCTCGGCCAGCGCTGACAACATCCCTAGGTGAGTGTGCACAGGCACCGCGTACGCAATGTGCCACAACCTTGCAACCCCGAGTCGATCCTGGTCCTTGTCGCTCAAGTCTCGCAAAACACTAGCCAAATCTCGTGACCTGTGCTCCCGAGAGTAGAGCTCCCTCGCCGTGTCCTACATCAAGCAAGGTCAACGTGTTAAAATTTTTTGAATTTTTTTTATCAAATGCTCCAAAAACTTCCCCAGTGGCATAGTTTGTGATGGTGTCACAGTTTGATTTTAATCAAACTCTGACACTAGACCCTAAAAAGAGCTATATGGCGCTGCTACGGCTCACTTTCCCTTCCAACGTCGCAGTTTTCGTGAAATGGGCAACACCGCGTTGCACTTTGTCAAACCGGCCTGCCAAACCCGAGCTTAGTGTTAGAGTTTTTAAACTCCGAACTGCACTGCTACGGCACAAAATAGCACCGCACAGTGCAGTTTGAATGCCAAGTGGCGCTATATAGCACTACTGCAGGCGAGCTACCCCTTTAAAGCATTAAATGAAAAGACGAAGCTTGGGTAAGGATCACATATCGGTGCCCTGATGCCAGGTGGCCACTAGTACGTCCGAACTCAATTAGTGATGTGTAGGGGAAGCTATTGTTGCACCATATCGCCAGAGAGTTAGAGCTTAAATCTCAAGGTTGCTAGTGAAGGTGTGTGAAAATGACTTGAAAATGACCCCTCGGGCCCCATTTAAGCATGAAAATTAGGGTTTTTTAAACCCTGAATGGCTGTCCTGCTAGGGTTTTGGACCCCCAAACTTGTTTTTCTCTGAATGAGGCTTGTTTTTCATTGTTTTATTGCGTTTAGACACGTTTTTAGCCTCCTGAACCCTTTTCGGACCTAGTGGGTACTTTGTCATCTTTTTTTGCAAGATCACCCAAAAAATTAAAATTTTCGTTTGATCTCTCGAGGGGCCATTATAATGGCATGTTTTCTCTCACCATGCAGCAGTGGGGCAGGTTTTTTAAAATATCATTTTTTTTTGGCTTTGATTGAGATTGTTTATTCTTTGAACCAACGCAACGAGTGCATTGCTTCAAAGAGGGGAAAAATATAGACACGTAAAATATACCAATTGACATTGTACATCTGATCCTGATTTACTAACATCGTTTCTTCCTGAATCATCCCTCAGTCTAACCATTTAATCAAATTCCCCTATCTGATTAGACTCATCAATATTCCTCTCTTAATTAAATAAATCATTTTATCTAATCAAGTCATCTCTTTTGTTAATTAAATCAATCCATCTGATCTAATTATCCCTATTTAATTAAATAATCAATTTTATTTGATTAAATCTCTAAAGTCTGTTAATTAAATTAAATAAATTAAAACCTTATTTGATTTAATCTAACACCATCTCTTTTAATTAAATAAATCAAAATCCTTATTTAATTAATCTCTTGTCATATTCCTCTCTTATTTGATTTAAATAAATCCATAAATTTGAGTCAAATAGGTCACATCATCTAACCTCTCTCATTAAATTAATTAACCCTTGATTAATTTAATCTCATCTTATGTCCCATCCTCTAGATAATGCAAGTTGCACATGAAAATAGATTTAATTCATTTATTAAATCTCTATTTTCCTCACAAGGCATCTTTTGGAATATTCTCTCAATTTGAATTCAAAAATTCCAAGTCAACATGTACATCCAACAAGGCAATAAATTCATCTTACATGTCCTTTGCCTTGAGCCAAGTGGCATTTATTGCATTTTCCCTTCCCTCTTACATTGTATTTCAACAAATTTGAAATTCAAAATTATGCATTTATTGGCACAAACCCCAAATCTTGCACATCCTTCATCCATTCATAGCTTGACAAGTGGCATCATACCATTAGATGAATGTTAGTCCCATATTGCTCAAATTTGGACATTCATCCATCTTGGAATTCTATAAATAAAGAGCTCATATCCTCATTTCATCATCCACAATTTATGCAAAGTTACCATGCTCAAATATCCATCAAGTTTCATCAATCATTCTTGAATCATAGTTAGGTTTTGCAGATTTTAGCTTGGCTCACTCTTCAATATCAACAAAGTGGATCAATCATCTTCAACACATCAAGCTTGCATCATAGAAATTGGGAAAGGGCCAATTTTCACATCAAATTGGCACCAATTCCCCCACGGGATCATGAGTTTGCACATCTAATTAGGATTCAATCTTTGTTTTATCATTTCCATTGTGTTTTTTAATATTTTCTTCCTAGTTTGAATGTTGTAAATGGATTCCATGGGGAATCCTTGTTTTGTCTTGCAATCTCTTGTCTAACTTGTTTATTCTTGTTGTTTTGCAGGCACCAAGGTTAGGGTTCGCACACATAGCATTTATATTGTATAATCTAACACCATTATCCATTCATCATAATATCCATTACCATAGTATTCATCACATTAGTTTCATGAAGGAACTTAATTGGCTTGCATGTTGAATATTATCTCATTTCTTAAGTGGTCATTTTAACAACCATAGTGCACATAGAAATATGAGGGCCAAATGGTTTAATAAATCCTTGAGAATAGAGGACAATGAGACATTCTTAAAAGATTTGTTTAGCTGCAAAATAGAGTAGTTTACTTGATTCAAATATTTGATATAATCTGTTTCATTAAGGTTTGTGTTGATTTATTTACTTTCCCACATTTCACACACACATAAAAATGGCACCCACCATGGGGTACACCCCCATTTCTAACATTTTTTTGGAAAAGTTCATGTAAACAAGTTGGATGTGACGTTTTAGCGCAATTGTTAGTACTTTCGACGCATACAAAAAATATTTTGACGCGTACGATTTATGTTTCAATGCATCAGAGGAATATTTTAGCGCATCTGATGTCTATTACAGTGCATACAACATTTCTTTTGGTGCATTCAACAAATCTTTTGGCGCATTCGATTTATGTTACAATGCATACGACATTTATTTCGACACATCCAACAAATCTTCTAGCGCATTCAGGGAGTCTTTTAGCACATTCATCAGTTCTTCCAGTGCATTCAATACTTCTTTTGGCGCCTGCATGAGTTATTTTAGCACATAGACTAGTTGTTTTAGTGCATTGAGAAGTTCTTTTAGCACATCTATGCAAATTTACAAAATCTGAAAAATCTGAGAACTAATTGGTGTTTTCTGCTTGCAGGTTCTTTTATACGCCGGTCAAAGACAATCTTATCAAATTACTGATGTTTTGTGTAGGGTTTGGAGTTGTTTAATGCTTTCTTTTGATTAAGATAGGAATCTAGCTTAATTAGAAGGTTAACGAACACCATGTTTTCTATGCTTGATGAATGTTAGGAATATGCTCTCCCCTTAATTGGGTGACCAAAAAGCTAGACCCATTCATTTTTATTTTATTTTATCTATAGAGGGTCTGTCTTGTGGGAAAAAGTAATCACCCAAGGGAACGATCCAACCGGTAACACGCTAAAGCCAAACGACTTCCAACCAAGATATAAATGTGGGTACTTGAGGAAAGTTCAAGTATCACGAGGATTGTTCTGACAAGAAGGGAAACAATGGTCTCTTGCCATATGGTGATCCCCCACGAAAAAAATGCCTATACTAGAACCCTTTGTTTTAGTAAGGCCAAAATCCTTATTCTATTTATTGGCACATGAATGGTCATTTTGAAGCTGTCCCACATTTTTGCAGCTTTTAATAGAGATGAAAAGTATGCCATAGGAGTTTCATGGGTATTGATGCTTGGCTACCTCAAGAAGTGAGTGTCGTGGAGGGGAGCTAGTGGGGTCAAGCATCTAATCATCCGCTAAAAGTAGATGCAGCTAGAGTAAAATCCAAGTGGGAATCCAATGAATATTGTCCTACATAGCCTTAGGATTGTACATGCTTGATGTGTTTTACCAATGTGTTTTCAAACAACTTTCAAACAAAACATCACACTAGGAGTGAAAACCTTGGTTCAAAAATCATTCATTTGAGTACTCAATTTCCATCATTCACAAGTTGGAACCCAACAAAATTCATTGGTCAAAAGATTATATCCTTGTAAACACTCAGATTCTCAAAATTCAAAGCCAAACAACCATATAGAGTCACCAAAAACACTAGATTTTTCCAGATTAGCGCATTCAGGCAATCTTATAGCGCATCTGTGCAATCTTCTAGCGCATCCATACACTGTTCTGGCGCATCCACTGCTTTTTCCAGCACATCTGCGTCCTATTTTAGCGCATAGACCCTCTGTATAGTGCATTGCTGTCATATTTTAGTGCATCAACCCTTTGTTCTAGTGCATCCAAGAAATCTTATAGGGCATTTGTGTAATCTTCTAGCGCATCCATCCTTTTTTGTAGCACATTTAGGCTATCTTCAAGTGCATCTGTCAAATATTTTAGCGCATCTAGGCTCTGTTTTAGCGCATCCATTAAATTCACAAACCCGAAAGTTGAATTTATCCCTTGTTTCACAGTTTGAACCAGAAGTCAAAATCTTTTTCCAATCCATAATCATTCCTCAGGTACAACAGAATCTAAACTTGTTAAAACTAACCTCTACAAGTGGAATTCTCCAATCTAAACCAAGATCTAAACATCTCAAAGTGCCTAAATCATCAAATTTATCATATCCTTGATTGTTAATCCTAGTTTCACCATCAAGATTTATCATCCTCTTATCACGAAATGAAGTTATATAATCAAATCAAACTTAGTCTCATCAATATAATTTGTCATTCTATTTGACTTAGTTTTAATCCTTGGCACTATTCCAAACAAAGATCAAATTTTAGTCAAATTATAACACTTGTATGCCCATTCAAACAAGGTTACAAAAGCATAAACTCAAGGAAAAAGAACTTGAAACCCAAAACATCAAAACGTAAAACATTGAAACTCAAAGCATTGAAAATCAAAACATCGAAACTCAAAATAGTGAAACGCAAAACACCATGGATGAAGTTGAAGAGAATCATTTCCATGGAATCCACAACAATGAAGGGGAAGAAACAACTGAGGAAGATATCCAAAATGTCGAACAAGATCCAAATCTCCACAAATGCTTAGAAAATATTTTTGAAAGAAATGGGAAAAACTACTTACTAATGCTAGTTAAACAAGGTTTCAAATTGTCTCATGACTTTGATGTTAACTAATTGAAAGCACCTCCCAAAAAGACTGAAAAAGAAACAGACCAAGTAGTTGCCTTAACTAACCAAATGAAGAACCTTCAACAACAAATTCTTGACATGCAAAGGGGAACCTCAAAATGATACTTGATCCAAGACATTTGTCCATATCTTTTTGATCAATCCATCAACATGATTCCTTTTCTCAAGTATTGTGAATTCCCAAAGTATGATAAATACAAGGGTAAAATAGATCCAATAGATCATGTGAGGGAGTTTAGAACCACGAGTCTTGAATTTGCACACGAAGACACCTACTTGATGTGATTGTTTCCATGAAGCCTAGATGGACAATGCCTTGAATGGTTCTCTAAACTTACACCACCCATTAAAACCTTTGAAGAGTTGGTTAACAAATTCATCACTCAATACTCCTATAACACTCAGCATGAGATCACAATTAAAGACCTTTGCAACTTGAAACAAAAAAAAGGGTGAGTCATTCCTCATTTTTCTACAAAAATGGAGAAGGTTGTTCACAAGATATTCCCGTCCCGTACTTGAAAAAGAAAAGATAGAAATCTTCATCGGCAACCTAAATGACGAAATGAGTTATACATTGAAATTACAATGTCCTCCTACATTTGAAAAATTGATTGAGAATGGCATCAAGATTGAAGAAGCCTTGGTCAAAAGAGGAGTTATAAAAATTTACAAAGACAACAACTCATCAAATTCCTCCAATAATTACAACAACGGTGAGAAACCAAAGTTTTGGCAATGAAACAAGAATGTGGGTAACAATGACAGTGCAGTTGAAACACAAAACAAAAAACCAGTATTCAACTTGACAGTAGCTACCATCAAAACCAATCAGAACAACGATCCACCCAACAACCAAAACAACAACCAAAATGTCCATCAAAAAAACAATCAAGGTCATGTTGAATCTAGAACACCATCATATCGAACATCATCCAATAAAAGGAGGTTCACACCTTTAGGACAATCATTCAAATTGACATTGAAAGAGATTCTTAAAGAAAAAGTCATAACATTACCGGAGGCACGAGATTATAACCCACAAGTTAAACCATCCTAGTGGAATGATGCACATTACTACAATTTTCATCGAAACAAAGGACACAAGACAAATGACTGTATATAGTTGAAACATTTCATACAAGACTTGATTGATAACAAGACCATATTTGTAGAAGGATCCCAAACGAACAATGATCATGAAGCATTCAAGAACCCTCTACCAAACTATGAAAAAGGGGAATCTTCTTCATCAAATAGCAAAGGAAAGAATGTAAACTATGTCTATGACACTACCATTCTTAACATTTTTGTAGTTCATAGTCAAATTCATGATAAAAAAGACATTGTACCAGCTGATTTGAAAGTTTGTCAATACCAAGCTATGGTGGGACACACGACCACACCTCATTGTCTATCATTTACTAAGAACAATGATACATCACTCACCCATCCGCATAATGCTCCACTTCATATTGAGGTTTTGATCCATAAATGTCTAGTCAAACATGTTCTAATAGATGGAGGAGTTGGTTTGAATATTTTCTCTTTAAAGTTTATACATGCATTGGGATATTCAGAAAATGTAATAGACTCCAGTAAAAAGATTACCATGAAGGGATATGATGCAGATGAGTGCTTATCTAAAGGATCAGTTACTCTACTAATCAAAGTTGTCCCTATGGTGAAAGATGTGGTTTTCCAAGTCCTTGATCTCCTCTTGACCTATAATATCCTCCTTGGAAGATTGTGGATACATAAAATGCAAGCAGTTTCCTCTACATACCATCAATGCTTGAAACTTTCTCACGATGGAGTTGAAATCACAATACAAGGAGATCTTAATTCTTTCATGTCTGTCCATAATTAAAGTCATAAAGTTGAAATCACCATCCCTAGCAATTGTGAAGCATCCCCTTCTCAAATAAATGTCAATCCCGAACCCGTAAAAGCATCTACCATAGTTACTGCACTATCAAACCCCAAGGTCCAAATCCATGATCTAGGATGTGGAGAATACTATTTGGATGAGTTGTTAGTAAGAGATACTACTACCGCCATCAAGAAGGATCATAATTCCAACAATTATGCTGAGACAAATATAGAAGGCATGCAGGAAGATGACCGTGTTGGGGTTGAAACCTTTTGTGATCCTGATGATACACCCACCCTTTCCATATCTGACTCTACCCAAGCTTTTGATACCTATGATAACCCCCTATTTGGCCAGGATATCTATGATAAACCACTTTTTGACCATGATTCTACTGAGGATATCCAAACATCCTTCTATCACACTTGCCTTGAGCTAGGGTATGAATCTCCTAATTTTCCCTCTATCAAGTCATCTTGCCAAGTCACTAAGGATGTGCAAGCCTTCATTGATGTTAGCAATACCGAAAAGGATAGTATCAAAGACCCCATTGATGGCATCACCACTCCAACTTCATTCATCTCACCCACATCCATCCACCTTGTAGATGTGGATCAACAAGTATCATCTAAAGAAAATACAAAGGAGGAAAATAAAAAATAAAATGCAAAAATGCCTTTTTCAAAAGGAGATTCAAAATCAAAAGAAAGCTTACCATGAAAGAAAAATAAAGAGAAGTCCCTTAGCCAAAATAAAAAGCTATTGGACAAATCAAAGCAAAAAAGGATCAAGCAAAGTCCCTTAGCCAATACAAAAAGCTATTAGACCAATCAAAAATAAAGAAATATCCAGACAAGTCCCCTAGCCAAAATAAAAATCTATCGAACAAATTAAAAATCAAAGTAAAAAATATAAGCGAGCAAAAGTTGATCTCCAAACATGCCTCTCCCTCAAAAATCACTGGGGGCATCTACCAAAGAAGAAAATCAAAGAAAGAACTTGTTGATCTATGGTCTACATCCATGTCACTCATACCACATATTCCCTTCCACTCATCCATGTTCGTTTACTTGCCATATCATCACATCTCCATTGGTGATGTCTTTCAATGCGTCTTTGATGGCAACCCCTTCACATACTATCACTCATCTGTCGCCCAAGCTCCTTTTTGTCTAAAGTCTGATGGCCCACATAGCGTGCACATTAGGGATCCTATCATAGCCTCTTTTATCTATCATATCTATCACCCTCCATACTTGCCACTCATACTATTTATTCCAATCAGGTCCTTTCATCCAACACAGTCATTCACATAGGATCAGAGCATCATATTAGTCTTCGGATCAAGAGCATATTAGTTGTCCATGCCTGAAGGGGATTTGTTTGATGAACCCCTCAATAGCTTGCATCTCAAGAAATTCTACATCTGAATTATCTAGTGCATTGGTAAAAGTCCTGA
Organism: Sequoia sempervirens; assembly: GCA_007258455.2. Lineage (NCBI taxonomy): Eukaryota > Viridiplantae > Streptophyta > Pinopsida > Cupressales > Cupressaceae > Sequoia > Sequoia sempervirens. Next base: position 284,521 of record VDFB02388529.1, on the reverse strand, counting down.
AAAAATACAAAAACATTAGAAAATGTCCTGAAAAAATGGTTGCCTTGATGAAAAACTGGCAAACATGCATCTTGGTAAGAAAAAAAAATTAAAAAAGGAGAAAAATACAAAAAAAAAGGTGAAAAATAAAAATAAATTAAAAAAATCATAAAAATATGAAAAAGTGCAATAAAAACAAGTAGTGAAAAACTTGGAAAACAGGCGCTATTTGTGATAGGCTAGCTTTTCCATCTATTTGAGCATGTCGACCATTCACTTTCACCATTCTCTTTCACCATCAATCTGCATATCATTGGAAAGCCTCATGCACATATCCTGGCATAGCGGTCGCGTCTCACCCTAGACTGGTGGAAAAATCCTGAACTCACTGGGGGCAAATAAAATTTGAGCTTGAACCAATAGACAAACAATAGTAAGACAAACACAACAAACACAAATATCACAGTGAAACACAATATTGAACATCGAGCACAATCATGAACACATCAACCATCAAACATCAAACAACTAAATCAATCCAATCACAACAAACCTCAAATGGATGATGTTCCTTCTGAATCATGGCTCTATCACTGTGGCATGAATGTTCAACTGTTGAAATTTTATTTTTGTTATCATATCTCTGGAGCACCTCGATGATGTATTGAACTAGAGGAGCCAGGAAGGAGTATGATTTTTCTTTTTCTATTGTCTGAGTTGATCACTACTACTGTGCAAATTTTCGCGGGACGTGCTCTACAAAGTGTCACTAATGATATTCTAAATTTGCATAGGAACATGGTTAACTCTTGTTTATTTATGTGGGTAATGCTCAGGTCATCTCGGTTCAATTATACCTAGATGCTTGTGTTAACTTGCAATATCAAAAATCATGGAAGTAGTACTCAGGTCATCATGGTCTAAAATATGTCATTGATGCTTGTACTCACTTTCAACATTTTAAAGGCTCAATGATGATTAAAAGCACGGAAAATTGGCTGTTACAATGACAACATTTGCATATTAGATCTGCATGGTTAAGTTAGATTGCATTCATGTTAGTTTGCATCTGTATCTATGGGATTTCCAAAGCCACACCAAATTTCACAATGATGTTATCTCTCACATTAATGGATTGAGTACATTTGACATTAACCAAAAACACATAATTTTCATATAGTTGCACATTAGTTGCATCGTCATTTGCATACATTAGAAATCATTCTCACACATTAGCACATCAGTTCCATCATCATTTGCATACATTACAAAGCCTCATCATATCATATGTACATGATTACATCATTTATCCATCCAGGAATTACATCAATATTTGAATTAGAAAATACAAAAAGAAGTGCATTGCATCTCACTTGCATTATCCAAATCATCTCATCAATTATTAATGAATTAAGAAATTGGTCTATTAAGAAGATTGAAAGACATATCCAGCAGAGTAAAAACAAAAAACATCTCTATTTTAATAGGGGCATAATTGAACTTGATGCATCATTGAAATCATTTATTCCTTTAAAAAAAATGGATCTTTGATTCGCATAAGAAGATTGAAAGACATATCCAACAGAGTAAGATTTCCAAGAAGAAAAAGTTGCTGAAGAACATGACTGGTAAAGAAATAATGCCATTATTATGAACATCTAAAACTAGTAGTGAAGATGAATTTGTTGTTACTCAAATCCAAGACTGACAAAGGATTAGTTGGATTAGCATAATCATCACATAAACATCTCACATGTCATTTGCATAATCAAATCCATCTCATATAGCATAAAACATCATCCATAAATCATATAGAATTATCAATCATCGCATACATCACATTATCATCACATTATCATCATAATCATCATGATAATCATCACATAAACATCATAAAAACATATAACTATGCACCATCACATTATCATACATTCATCCATTCATTGCATCATCTATTTGCATTTATAAAATTACAAAAACATAAAATACATCATATAGGCATCATTCACAAGGCGTCATAGAATCATAACACATCAGTTGCATCATTATTTGCATCCATAACATATCATATCATCATCATCTAGAACATCACATAAGCATCATAAAATAGAAATTAAATGCATCCATCATAATCGTCATGATCATCATCATATGCAATCATAAACACATGTAGATCACTAATCATTGCCGCATTTCATATAAAATCAAAATCATAATGTCAAGTGTACAATGATATCCAAACATGGAGAGATACATCAACAAAGTGGCTGAAATCACAAAATCTCTGACTGAATAAGTGTATACATCAAGTATTAATACATCATCAAGCCTTAGTACATTAATCAATCCCATACTAGGGCATATCAATCAAAGATGATAAACCACATCGATTGATAATATCTAAACCGGTCTACACCAAATATGAAATCATGTCCCACTTCTTTAGAAAGCGTTCCCTAGACTGAAGAATTCTAAAATCCTCCTTTGATCATAAAATATCACAAATCAACAATCTTATCAATCAGTCAACCCATAAATTAGTCAAAATCAATCAATCTTTCAATCTAATCAGCTCTGGTGAGACTTTAATCAAATCTCGTGAGCATCAATTTATCAATTCAACCTCGCCTATCATGAGTTTCATCAATCAATTCAACCTTGCCTATCATGAGGTTCATCAATCAATTCAACCTTGCCTATCATGAGGTTCATCAATCAATCCAACCTCGCCTATCATGAGGTTCAAAAATCAATCAAACTATCATTGATCCTCACCTATCATGAGGTCAATCATCAATCTATCATTGATCCTCGCCTATCATGAGGTCAATCATCAATCAATCAATGCACCTCGCCTATCATGAGGTCCATCAATCAATCAAACTATCATTGATCCTCACTTATCATGAGGTCAATCAACAATATATCATTGATCCTCGCCTATCATGAGGTCAATCATCAATCAGTCAATGCACCTTGCCTACCATGAGGTCCATCAATCAATCAAACTATCATTGATCCTTGCCTATCATGAGGTCAATCATCAATCTATCATTGATCCTCTCCTATCATGAGTTCAATCATCAATCTATCATTGATCCTCACCTATCATGAGGTCAATCATCAACTATCACATCAACATCATCAAATCAATCGGCTAAACGCGATCATCAAACATTAAACACAAGGAGGCAACATAAGGCATCAATTAATCAATTAATCAATCTGGCAGGCTCAATCTTCTTTTTCGGGAGATAAATCATTTTTGCATCGTAAAATTTTGAAATCATCGAAAAATCAACAAAATTTCAAAAATTTCAAAAAATCCTAAAAATTTAAAAACTCACTGATTTATCTCCCGAGGGGGCATATATCTGTCATCACCTGAAAATCAACGTCTAGGGCATCAATTTTTTTTTTGTCAACATCAACAACAATTTTTTCTTTGAAGCAACGTGTAAACACATTACTTCAAAGAGGGGAAAAATGTATACACCTAAAATCGGTCGAGACATTTAATTAATTAAATTATACTAGTTATTTAATTAATATTTCATCTACTTATAAATAAATTCTTAATTTATTTATATAGTTCATATCTTCTAATTCTCCAAATCTAAAATCAAATTCCTCTAATTTAATTAAATAAACAAATTTCTATAAGTTTGTTTTATTTAATTAATTTTCACTAATCCCAAATTTGTAATTCAAGCACATGTCTACAACTTTTCATGCCACCTCACCAAGGTCACATGAAATTAAATAATTCTAATTTTTAATTAGAATTATCTTCAACAAACTTTCAAACACATGGCTTATTCCTCACACACTTGATTCTCCCACACACTTGGCCTTTTCACACACTTGATTCTCCCACCCATTTGGCATTCAAACACATGGATTATTCCTCACACACTTGATTCTCCCACACACTTGGCCTTTTCACACACTTGATTCTCCCATCCATTTGGCATTCAAACACATGGCTTATTCCTCACACACTTGATTCTCCCACACACTTGGCGTTTTCACACACTTTATTCTCCCACCCATTTGACATTCAGACACATGGATTATTCCTCACACACTTGATTCTCCCATCCATTTGACATGTTTCCCTTGTTCAAGGGGACATTCTCCAAGATTATTCCATCTCAATCGTTCATCCCTCATGCTTGAATAGGAACTGTCGATCGCTGCCACATCACAAGATGCTTGAAAAATCCTATAAATACACCCCTTTGCTATAGTATTTGGCATCCCACATTTTGAGTAGAGTTATCATGTAGGAATAGCTTTGAGCATTGGAGCATTTGGATTCTTCTAGTGAGAATCATGTTTTGATTTGTAGTTGCATATAGAATCATGTTTAGCTTCATATTTAGCATTGTGGAATCATATGTTGCTTTATAGTTGCAATTTATATCACACTTTACTTTTGAGCATATGCAGAATCATCCTAGCTTCATATCATAGTATTTACATTGTATAATCTAACACCATTATCCATTCATCATAATATCCATTACCATAGCATTCATCACATTAGTTTCATGTAGGAACTTAATTGGCTTGCATGTTGAATATTAACTCGTTTCTTAAGTGGTCATTTTAACAACCATAGTGCACATAGAAATCTAAGGGCCAAATGGTTTAATAAATCCTTGAGAATAGAGGACAATGAGACGTTCTTAAAAGATTTGTTTAGCTGCAAAATAGAGTTGTTTACTTGATTCAAATCTATGATATAATCCATTTCATTAAGGTTTGTGTTAATTTATTTACTTTCCCACATTTCACACACACAATATGAAGAACCCATGTTTGATCTTCATGTGGTATGATCATTTTAGGTTTGAGTATTATTGTTTTACAATATGCATCAACCATACTTAGGTGTAACACCACCAAATTTTGGAAAATCCTTCATTATTTAGTGTTTAAAAAATATACATAATAGGGTAAGGTTTCCTTACCCATTATTTCCTAATTGTATGACTATCGACTTCATACAGGTTTGCCATCATAAGGACTCTCTGTTAGTGGTTTTTGACCTCATATAGGTCTCCAAACATAATGGATACTTATTAGTGTTTATTTTTTGCATACACATAGAATCTTTGTCTACCTTTTATTCAACCTCACGCAGGTCTACATTCATATGAAATCTCTATTTAGTTGACTCCATGTGGGTGTGCATTATGTTTAAGTCTAGTGATAATAATTTTTTTTTTGATCATATATTGGTGAATAGTCTATATGGAAGTATGTGTAGAAATAGATACACAACTGTATATAGGTGTGTAGAAATAGATACATGACTATATATAGGTCAAAACTAACAAATAGAAAATAGGGGTTTGGGGTTTTCCTATTATTTTGATTTCACTATGCCAATTACATAAGGACCATTGTATATTTATTGAAGTTCAAAATTTGATTGTTTCATATGCAATAAATTTACTTTATCTATATTTATTGTTACAATGTGATATATATGCGTGTCATATACATAACTATAATCCTAACCTAAATCCTAATACCAATTCTATATGTAAACCTAACCCTAACCCTAATCCCAATACTAAAATTAAACCCAACCTTAACCCTAATTTTATCTCTAACCTTAACCTTGACCTTAACCCTATCGATGATCCTAATTATTTCTCTAATCCTAACCCTAACCCTAATTGTGATGATAGCCCCACCCCAAATTCTAAGTCTATTTCTAATCGTAACCCTAATCTATAATCCTAAACCTAACCCTAATCCTAACCCTAATACAAATTCTATCTCTAACCATAACCATAAACCTAAGTGTGCCCTAGATCCTATTTTTATTTCTAATCACAACCCTAACCCTAACCCTATCCCTAATTTTAACCCCAACCTTAATTCCTGGCCTTAAATTTAACCCAATCCTTACCCTCAAACTATTTCTAAACCTAATCCTTTTTATATATGCTAACCCCAAACCTAACCCTACCCCTCATCTATAACACTAAACTTAACTGTAATGGTAATCCCAATACTAATGCAAAACCTAACGCTAATCTCTAACCCTAATCCTAACCCTAACCCTAACTCCAATACTAAAATTTACCCAAAACTTAACCATATTACTATCTCTAACCCAAACCCTAACCTTAACCCTACCCTTGATCCTAATTTTATCTCTAATCCTAACCCTAACCCTAATTTTGTTGATAATCCTAGCCCAGATTCTAATTCTATCTCTAATTGTAATCGTAAACATAATGCTAAACATAATCCTAAACCTAACTCTAATACTAACTTCAACCCTAATATAGATTTCATCTCTAAATCTAACCCTAATCCTTATCCCAACTTTAACCCTATTTTTCTCTCTTACTTAACCCTAATCGTAACCCTCATCCATAACCCTTAACCTAGCCCTAATGCTAATCCTAATAATAATGCTAACCCTAACCCTAATATGTAAGCCTCACATTAATCCCAATAATAATGTTAACTCCAACCTTAACCCTAATTCTATCTCTAACCCTAACCCTAACCTTAACCCTAACCTTAACCATACCCTTGATCCTAATTTTATGTCTAATCCTAACCCTAACCCTAATTATGATGATAACCCCAACCCAAATTCTAATTCTACCTCTAATCATAATCACAACCCTAACCCTATCCCTAATCTTATTATTAATGCTAATCCAACCATAATCCAAAATTTAACTCTAACCCTAACCCTATCTCAAATGTTAATCCAAAACGTAAACTCCAGCCCTAACCCTAACCCTATTGTTAACTTTAACTATAATTCTAACCCTATACATAATGTTAACCCCAATTATAACCCCGACCTTAACACAAACCCTAACCCTAACCCTATTGTTAAACCTAAACCTAATCCTAGCCGTAACCCTAACACTAACCCTAATAATTTTGTCATCCATGTCGTGTTGTGAATGCTACTAGCATATATATATATATTAATTTATAAATAATATATATAAAAATGTCGAGAGATTTCCTTCTCGAGGCGTTTATTTTTTATCAATTGCTCACATAAAAGTGCAATAGACGCCTCGAGAAGGATATCCCTCAACGTTTTTATATATATTATTTATAAATTATTATATATATGCTAGTAAATATTTTTTTTTGATCATATATTGGTGAATAATCTATATGAAAATATGTGTAGAAATAGATACGCGACTATATATAGGTCAACACTAACGAATAGAAAATAGGGGTTTGGGGTTTTCCTATTATTTTGATTTCACTATGCCAATTACATAAGAACCATTGTATATTTATTGAAGTTGGAAATTTGATTGTTTCATATGTAATAAATTTACTTTATCTATATTTGTTGTTACAATGTGATTTATGTGTGTCATATATATATATGTAAATATATATTAATATATATGTCTATATTCATACATATTTATAGATGTAAGAATGTATATTTTTATATACATATTTGTACATATATAAATAGGTATCTTTATATGAATCCAAAGAAGGAATAATTAAAAGGATATTTTGCAATTTATCAAGTTGAATGTGAAAGTCAAGACTATTGAATTATTAGTTAAGAAAACTATTTAGTTCCTTAATGAATTATTATCATGTGATACATATAGATCTTATATACAAATATAAATATGTATCCTTATTAAAAGGTTTATCTAAGATGACTATTAAAATTGTATATTCCTAGATTTAGTGGAAACAAGGAAAACTCAAAATAGAAACAACAAAGAAGAATCTTGATTTAGTTTTATACTTGAAGATTAAAATCCATGATATATGAAGTCTTGTGATTTAAGTTGATTTATAGATAAATTTTGAAATAAATTATATGGATGATTATTAGTACATAAGCTTATTTTGTATTTGAACCTATTTTAGTTGAGATATAATATAACCTAGTATTTATTCTAATAAATCAAATAGAAAAAAGAGTTTCCTTATAAGGAAGAATATTAATAAGATCTTTCAAGTGCAAAATTAGAACGTGTGTCACATTTGTTTGTTCATACCTATGATAAGAGGACTATTTTTTATGTAGACTTGATTATGGAATAAAGATTCTTGATAACTTGTTTGAGATAGAGGTGTGTGAACATATGGCATGCATCTTCATTGTAGAATATGTTTTTGTTTATCAAAATTTAGCCAAAGTAATACAAAATCACTCCTTGCATTGTATCAATTCATAGTGTATTTATTTGTAAATCAATCATATTGTGTCATACTTAGCTAGAGGGATTCTAGTGTTGTATGAAAAATTGTTTATAATTAGACACAACACTAGTTCTCAAATAGCATTATGTACTTGATGATTCCCTTAATATGATACCCTTGTGAAAGGTAGGGCCACTTCTTGATGGAAGGTGTACATACAATCACTAGTCATTGTTGGAGGAAAAGAACTTAGGTGATTCTCTCCCTCTTACAATTGAGTAAAAGCACTCGGGTGTCAATAAAAATGGGGTGGAGTTCTTGGTTGAGCTCACCGACTCCTCAAAAGATATATTTAGGTAAGGCTAGTGTTGGAATTATCTTATCCTTAAGTATGTTAGGTATGATAATTGATGTCAAGTTTTTGTTATGTCACCTAGTCAAAGAATATTTAGGATTAGAATATGATTGTTTTGTTTAAGGTATAATTTAATGATCTCTAGGGTTGTACTCTACTTGGAGTGTTGGCTATAGTTTTTTAGACATAAATTTGAACGATGAACATAAACTTTATACTGTTAATTTATGGGAGTGACCGCTATGGTTGTAGTTTATAAAAATAATAAAAAATATTTTAACTCAACATGTAACAAGAGTGTGATATATTTGATTATGTATCTATATATATATTTTAAAATGCATTACCTAATAAATAAAATGATTATGTACACTAGACAAATATATATAATATTTTGTAAATTACGTTATTTATTTTTTATATAATTACAATATTTTTTTAAAATTTTAACACAACTTCATCAATATGTGGGAAAACTTAAAGCAATCTCATATATTTTGTAAAATTCCATTTTCATGGCATCTTTATTATTATAACTAACCATTATAATAAAACTTACGCCATCAATATTATTATCTTACTTTTCATAGGTATAAAAGGATTGTAGAACTCATTGAATGTAAATAGCTAAATTGAGAATATCATTATTTTCATGTTCAATATCCATTTCCCACTATTAGGGTATGGTGTTGAGAGCTTAGAAGACAACTCTTCCAATGAGAAGAAAATCATCAAAAAATAATAATATCATATTATGTAGTGAATGCACAATATCAAATAATTGTAGATGTGATTATATTGTTATTTGATGTGGTTTAGAGAGAGTGGGCATAAAAGAGCACTATATAGTTATAATTGAATATTTAATTGAATTGGAAAGCTTCAAGTGAACAAGAAATCCACATTTAAGTGTAGTTAGGGTTATTTTACTCAACTAGATACAATTATTCTAGATTATGAATAGTAACTTGGTGTTGGTTAAGACCAATTAATTCAAGTAGATGTGCATTATCTCAAAATTGAATAGTCAAGTTGAGGTGAGTCCAATTAGGCTTATAATTCCTAATTAACACTAATAGGTCATAATTGGGTGTTAAATCCAGGTGAAACAATCCCAATGGCTACATATTACCCTTAATTAGGCACAGTTGCACTATTGTAGGTCTAAATGGGGTAATCATACCCAGTTAACTCTAATTCATTGTAAGTGGTGAAGATATTTGATTATTCCAATTACATATAGATTTCCCCAAATTTAGATGTAATCTAGGAATTATAAATCTAATTATGGCTTGTCAGACATGTTTAACACTAATTGGTCAAAATTATATGTTTATTAGAGCTATAATAACCCAAAAAAATAAACATTGTTCTAGAGTTCAAGGTTTAATGTAGGAAAAATATCTCTACTTGATTGTAATCATAATGAATTCATAGTAAGTGATCTTAAATAAAAATTTATATGTTCGATTACCAAATCTAGATAAAAGTATCCATAAATTTTTTAGTGGTGTAATGTATCTTTAGCAAGGCCTAATCATGTCAAATTGACCTTATTTAGTCTCAATTACCCTTTTATTGGGATTCATTAGCTCCAAATAGGAAAACACGACCATTTATTACATGTACTCATGGTAATATAAGCCTAAAATGGGGATAATCATGTTCACTTACCACTTGTTAATTAAAAGTTGATGTTTATCATGCTCAATTTTCTGAAATAGAATTAAATTACTCAAAAAAATTCAATCAATTTAATATCTAGGTCTAACAATAGATAATAATAATTCTAAATAAGTGTTGATTGGGCATGAATATACTCAAATGGAAAAAAATACCATCAATTAGGTGTACCAATGTAGTGACGAGTCCAATTAATGGCTCAATTTTGATAGAGTTTATTATCTATTTGTTGTTGTTACCATAGACTTTGGCACTTGGTTGTTGACATTTTCCATGTTATTTTTTTAAAACCATAAACCTTGGGCATAAGTTTATCCTTATGACTTTTAATTACATTAACATGCTATGTGAATTATCTATGTTGATTTTACATGTGGTTGAATGGATGTTACTTTAAGGTAATTGTGGATATACAATTGTTTGTGCATGCTAATGTCATTATGCAGGTCTACATTAAGATGTTGATGTCAACGAAGCTTGCAAAGTGGAAGAAACTCCTACTAACTAGTTGGTTGCCAAGAAAGTCAGAAGATGATCATTAAGAGGTCCAAGGAGGGAAAACTCTCAATGGAGGGAAATTCCTAGTTCGAATGAAAGATTGTAACTACCTTTTAATGGTCATGTTTGTTTGTTAAGAAAATCTAGGGAGTGTGTTGTGCTAGATTCTCGTTGGGGCAAGTCTGCTTTGACCAAATTTGGCACATGCATAACTTCCTCCCTCCCTTTTGTATGCTTTCAATAAATGGCATCCTCCTATTTTGATGGAGTCAACTGCCTAGGTAGTTAGGGTTAATTAAAAGTTCTCTCTATAAATAATGGTCAGATTCCCCTTTTCATAAGGTCAAATGTTCTGAGATTATACTTGCATTCTCTAGTTTTATTAATACAATCATATTGCTGAAATGTTGTAATCATGTTTTCAAGAAATAATATGATATTTTGATTTTCTACAACTGAGTTAGCTTAAGGAAGACTCGCTCAAGGGGGCCTACCTCATGAGAATTTCACCCATTTAGTTTAAAATTTATTTTCTATTCAGTAATTAGTTTCAGTTTCAGCAGTTGTCTATTCATGCAGCCACTGAAATTATATTCTGTGACTATTCTTGTAGCCAAGATAGACAGAGTAGTTTCCTATTTGTTTGCTGGGATTTCTATTTCTATCTTTCATTTACAGTTCAGTTGTTAATGCTTAGTGTAGTTGATTCATGCTTAATGCTCAAGTTGATATCTTTCCAACATTTTGTTTCTAGTACTATTTCTTTTCTAGTTTATGGATGTCTACAGTAGAGTCCTAGTGCACATATAATGTTGACCCATTTCAAGTTTACGTCCCTGGGTTGACAATGAAATGCACCTTCATAATGAGTAAGATAGCTACTTAGTGTAGATGTTCAATCTCTAAGTCACAACTCTAAGGGATTAATTATTAAACCATTAGAGGAGGCCAACATTTTTGGCGCCGTTGTCGGGGATGGTGTCAAACTAGGAAGTTCTTTGGAGTCATTGATAGTTTCTTTCTTGTTGTAGTATTTCTGAAGTTTGTTCTTAGCATACCCTTCATTTAGAAAAGTAATGTACTGCTATTCTTTCACCAATTATTTATGTGATTTGGTTGATACTGAGTTGATACCACATGCATAAAGGAAGGAGAAGAGATGCTTATGGGAGATTCCTTCCTAATGACCCTAACCCATTTCAGCTAGTTGAGCTTCAAAATCTTCCAAGAGATGAAGAAGAAGAGGCACATCCTTTTGCTGATGCATTTCCCAATTTGAACAATTCTAAAACTTCCTCTAAGGATCAAAATTTGATTGAGAATCCATTTTCTTTGGAACTCCATCAAGCAGGCATGGCTGATGCAAATAGAAACAAACCCAACCAACCATCTTTTCCATTTCCTATCACTCATCAGAATGAAGTTGATAACCTCAAAAACATCCCTACTTCAGTCCTTCCTAAGTTCTATGGGCTTGTCACAGAAGACCCTGACACCACCTTGTTTGAGTTTGATATCCTCTACAAAAGCTATGACTATATCACTGATGCTCATAGGCTTAAGTTGTTTCCTAACACCTTGAAATAAGCTACATTAAGATGGTTTATGATCTTAGGTAGGAATACTATAGAGACTTGGGATGATAAGAAAACAAAGTTTCTTGAGAAGTACAAAGACTATTGTAGGGGCAGTGATATGAGAGGAGATGACATCTTTAGGATGCAACAGAAGGAAGATGAGAGTTTGGAGGATTATATTTCAAGGTTTCTATTTTGCCTACAAAAATCCCCACATCATACACATAATGAAGAGTCTCAAAAGTTGCTCTTCCTTAGAGGGATCAATGACAGGTGCATTGATTCTTTGGACTTGATGGGAGGAGGAGATATCGCCCAAGTTCCTTAGGATGATATTAAGAAGATCTGTCAGAACTATTCCAAGGCAACTTCAAAGAAAGGAAGAGGTTACCAATCCTCTATGGGTAAATCATCCACCAATGGAGTTTCAAGGATGGAGATTACTCACTTGTTGGCATATTTCAAGCAAAACTTCATAAACAATTTGGCTACTCAGCCGGATACACTTCAAGCAAAGAAGAAATATGAGGAGGTAGAGGCAATGTTGGCAGAATATTTCTCTCATTGCAAACAAAAGAAGGACTGCAGATGCAAAATGGTAGCCAACATTAAGAGCAAGTAAATCCCACCTGAGTTTAAGCCAATCTAGAGTGATGATGATCAAGTCTACTACATTGCACAAAGGAGACCATGGGCCCCAAGGCAAGGTATGCCACCAGATCCATTATCTTTTGTTGGGCCTTATTTCAATTCTTATGCATTTGGAAATCAATGGAAACCCCCATACCCATCAAACTATGGAGGATATCCACCTAAAACTTGGAATAACTTTCCAAAAACTTGGCCTAATCACCAAAAATCTTCACCCCAGTGGCAAAAATCTTAGGAGAATTGGAAGCAATTCCAAGGGAATTGGCAGCCACCTCCAGGAAATTGGCAACAAACATCCCAATGGAGGGGAGGACAACAATGGCCAAACCAGACAACTAGTTACATGCAACCACCTCCACAACCTCAACAACTACCATAATGCCCCCTCCTACTATCTCAAGTTCAGTCACACCTAGACTTACTCAGTTACTAGCTCAACCCACACCTAACCCAAATAACAAACCACAACAATAGCTAGTCTACTCTACAGATCTTAATCAATTTCTTGCATATGTTGTGAGTGTGAGTGACATTCATCTATGTTTAAGAACCACTTTTCCAACTCCTTCCACTCCTATCATCACTAAGCTTCCTGTGGAAGAAGAGGAGCATCAAAATGTCCCCATTTAGCCAAGTGTGTCCAAAAATCCTGAACTAGTTCGACAGACTGATCAAGATCCACCATTTCCTCAAAGGTTAGAAGTTGTTAAACAAAAGGAAGAGGAGGAAACAACCTTTGAAATTTTGGATCAGTTGAAACACATGTGTTAAGATACCTTTGTTTCAAGCCATAAAAGATGTCCCCATATATGGCAAAGCAATCAATAAAGCATGCCTCAAAAAGCTAGGGAGGAAAAAGAAAGACCCCACTACCGTTCATATGGTGGGACAGTTAGTAGACATCATGCTTGGGAAAGTTATTGTTCCTAAATACAATGACCTAGGTAGTCTTGTGGTAGGAGTTGTTATAAATGGAATCCAAATAAAGAATGCTCTAATTGATTTGGGAGCAGTAATAAATGTGATGACTAAGGATATCTTGCAACAACTAAATGATGCAAACATGAGACCCTACCCTTTTTGTCCTGCAGCTAGTTGATAGTTCCACTGTCAAACTAGATGGTATAGTAGAAGACCTTGTGGTAAGTCTAGACTCTTGGGTGTACCTAACAAATTTCATGATTCTTTCTCCTAAAGCTACACTAGGAGGGTATCCCATTATTCTAGGAAGGTCATGGTTAGCCACAACAGATGCTTAAATTGGATGTTGGTGAGGGGACATGACTATTTATGATGGGAAAAGCACCAAAAAACTTGTTCTCTACCCTCTTGCTCAACCATCCCATGATATGGATAACCCCATATGGCCACATGTTGGAGAAGAGGCCGAGGAAGTCAATTCAGTGGCACAACTCATAATGATAGGCATAAGTCCATTCATGCAGCTTCAAGAAGAAGATGAAGTGTTGTCCCACATAGTTTAGAACCATTGTGAGGTGCATGAAGAGTCATCCACTCATGAATTTGGTTTTGCAGGTCCAGTAAAGACACTTCTGCCCACTCTTCCTGCAACTGAACTTCCTACAACAACTGATATGCTTCATACAATACTGCCACATGAACTAAAAATGCCAAGCATTAGTGAAACATCCATGATTGTTTTAACCACACAAGTGCAAGTGTCAAAAGGAAAAAAATTGAATATCAACAACAAGTTGAGTCAAGAGCAACAGTTGTCCCTAAAAAACCTGTTGAAGACTCACTTGCATGCATTTGCATGAGACTACCATGACATGAAAAGATTGGATCCCAAGCTTTGTACTCATAGGATATATATCAGAGATGATTGTACACCATCAAGGCAGCCACAAAGGAGAATCAACCCTGCATTGAGGGAGATTGTGAAAGGGGAGTTGCATAAATTATTGGATGCAAGATTTATCTACCCTATCTCAAATAGCCAGTGGGTGTCCCCATTGGTAATTGTGCCTAAAAAGGGAGGTAAATGGAGAGTTTGTGTTGACTACAGAGAACTAAACTCTGCCACCAAAAAGGATCATTTTCCCCTTCCTTTCATAGACCAAGTACTAGATTCACTTGTGGGTAAGCAATATTTTTCTTTTCTAGACGGATTCAGCGGTTATAATAAGATACAAATTGCATCTGAGGATCAAGAGAAGACAACTTTTACCTATCCTTGGGGGATTTATTCCTACTCGGTACTTCCATTTTGGTGCAGGAGCACCTAGGCTGACCTCCACCTAGTTTGTTAAATTTTTTGGCTTGTACTGACTTTAGCCAAGTCAGGAATGTTTGTGTGTTTAGATTGGACCTTAGAAGGTATTGTGTGTGTGTGGAGAGTTAGTCACTAGGACTAAAATCTTCATTAGGTTATCTTATTGTTAAATTTTGCTTTATTAAGATTTGGACAGTTGTGTTAGAAGATATAATGCATCAAATGTGTTAAAGCCACATTATCGTTGTTGGAAGATGCTAAAGGTCAGTTAAGGAGCTATTGGTTTGAGTTTAAGGAGATTAAGGTCCTATAATTAAGGATAAAGGCAGAGTTGCAAGAATGTTGCAAGATTGCATGATGAACTTGTTTGGTTGCATGCACTTTAGTTGGAGTGGAATCCCTTAAAATCAGGAAAATGCTCAAGCAACTGCCCTTGAAAGATGGTGATGGCATCCCAAATAGATGGAATGGCTCGTAGAAGCAGAAGTTAGATATTGTAATCAAAGATTTTGATGTGAAATAGAAGGCAAATTGCAGATTTCTGTGTTTATTGAAAACCCTGTGTGTTTTGCATAGTAGAGTTACTATAGGCGTTGTGTATATTGAAACAACATAGTATTTGTATTTACAGAGCAGTTTCAGGTATCTTTGTATATGAAATTAGCTTTGAGTGGTGATAGTGCTTTGTATCCAAAGATTAGGTGGTAAAGGGTTTTTATTTATGTTTTGAGCAGATTTCCTGTGTTTTCCTGTGTTACCCGTGAGTTCTTGGGAAACAGTGATTTAAAAAGCATTGTGAATGTAGACTTCTCACTGTTCTATGTTCATTAGATAGATTTAAGAAAGATCCTTCTTGTATTCAGGGTGTTTTGGGTCGAGTTGCTGTTTCTATTTCATAGATTAGAGTGTAGGGAATAGTATTTTTGTTTTGAACAGTCAAATAAATAAATGGCTCCCCTCTAAACTCTGTCCACGGGTTTTCCCTGAGATTAGAAGATTATGAAAGGGGAGCCACACATATGTATACATTTAGAATTAGGAATTTTAAAAAGCCAAGCAAATATGTGTTATCTCAAACCCTAGGCGAGCTAGGAATGCATGGTTAGGTGTTTGAGAGAATAAAAGCTAAGGACTCAGGCAGGGGAATAGACCATTGTACAGAATTCATACAGTTCCAGGTGGGGTAAGATAGTATCTTCACAGTTCAAAAGGATTGAGGCTTCCATCAATCCATCATAGGCAGATTTGAAGGATGAAACAGTGAAACCCTAGAAGATAGGGCAATTAGGCCTCCTCTCCAAGATCATAGGAAGGCACTGCACAAAACAGAAGAAGGCCAGAAATCTATTGCAAGATTTAAAAGTCCCAAAAGGGTGTCAGAAAATGTGTTTTTTTTGCTAGGTTGTGTGGAGATTTTGGGCAGAAAAAGCAAAATAGTGACTGGTAAGGGCTAGTAGAAACTAGGCCCTCTCAAGGCAATTTCTTAGAATCGAGTGTGTTGGAAACCAAAGAGCCTCCAAAATGGATCAATTTGGATTCAAAAAGCATAAGGATAGTACTTTTAATTCCCCTGCAAGCAGTTTGAGGTTGGCGATGAAGTTAGCATCTAGACCCTTCTAGGTGTTGAGGGAGAAGTTGCAAGTTCAAGAGGTGTTTGACTTCCCAAGGTAAAGCACAAGGTAGGAACTCTTTGAGAAGAGTTGGAGTAGGGTTTGGTCAATCTCCAAGCTTAATAGGAACCCATTGGAGTCAGGTTCTAGGAAGGAGACAGCGAGAAAGGTCTTCTTGTAGTTGTGCAAGCAACCTTGGGTGTTGCCACACACCATATTGGTATAAGAGCCAGGTTGATTCAAGGCTTGTGATTAATGTTTCAGCCCACTGAGTCAGTAGGAGAGAACACACCAGAGGAAGGAACCATGGTGACAAATGCAGAGCTAGCTAAAAAGGTAGAAGAGCAAGAGGAAGACAACCGGTTGCTCAGAGAAAGGATCTCTCAAATGAAGAAACTCTTGGATGAAGTCCATGAGACAACAGATAGTGTGAAGGATAAGATAAAGCAGAAGGAAGAACAGGAAGCCAAGGAAAAAGAAGAGGATTTGGAGGAGGAAGCTCCAAAGCCTGATCCTGTTCTAGCAGAGGAACCATTCTTGAAGGCATTGCAAGCTTTGAGTGGTAAAGCATTGGAAGGTATGCCACTTTTCAGTGGACAAATGGACCCTGATTCAGTTGTAGACTGGATTGAGAGCATTGAGAATCACTTTGAATGTGATGTCATAATAGAGGCCCAAAAGTTAAAGGTGGCCAAGTCAAGGTTGAGAGGAGCAGCTCTCACATGGTGGAAGTTTGTACAATCTGAAAGAGAGAAAGAAGGCAAAGGTCCCATAGTTTCATGGAGAGGAATGGTGACTAAGATAAGGCAGACTTATCTCCCTAATGATTATGAAGTCCAGTTGCATAGGAGAAGACACAATTTGAGGCAAAAGGACATGGATGTTCAAACATACACAGAGGAGTTTCAAAATTTTTGCCTTAGATCAAAAGTGGTTGAAGATGAGAGTATCAAGCTAGCAAGATACTTAAATGGGCTCAAGTGGTCTATCCAAGAAGACATGAGTTTGGTAAACTTCAAAATAGTCTGCCAATGCTATCAAATGGCTTTGAAGATAGAGGAGAAAGGAAAAAAGAAGCAGGAACAAAACCCCAAAGGTAGAGGTAAAGGGAAAGACAGCAGAGGACAAAGAGGAAGTTATAGTGGAAGAAGTTCAGAACCAAGAGCCCAAGGAGAAGTCAGATTTTCAGAACAGCAAGAAGGAAGTTCTAGTAGAGGTGGTAGAGGAAGAGGTTTTAGTTCTAGAGGAAGAAGTGGTGGACAAGGAAGAGGCAGCTACTTCACCAACATGAAATGTTACCACTGCAACCAATTGGGACACCCGGCCTATAGATGTCCAGAGAAAGGTAGTACTTCTCATGAAGGAGATAAGAGAACCAATCTGATTCAAGATGAGACAACTGCAACAAATAAACAACCTGAAGTTCCTTTGAACTCAGAGGAAGGTGAGAACCTCATGATGAGGAGGACTTTGATCAAAGAACCAGTTAAAGAAGAACCAAGCCAAAGGAGGTCCTTGTTTAGGACAAAGTGCAAGATGATGGGGAAAGTGTGTAAGGTCATTATAGACTTAGGTTCTACTAACAATATTGTGTCAGAGGAGGCAGTCAACAATCTGAAATTGACAAGAATACCTCACAATAATCCTTACAAGGTCACATGGCTCAATAAGGGTCAGCATGTCTTGGTGAATGAACAAGCATGGGTGGAGTTTTCAATTGGCAAGTACAAAGACAAAGTTTTGTGTGATGTATTACCTATGGATGCATGCCACTTGCTCCTAGGCAGGCCTTGGCAATTTGATCGTCAAGCTATGCATGATGGAGCAAAGAACTCATATACCTTCAAGAAAGACAATGTAACCTACAAGATTCAATCTTTGTTAGAAGATACTGAGGTGTAGACAACAGGTTCTAAGCTGCTCATAGCTGGTGAAAAAGAGTTCTTAAGAGTCTTGGAAGAAGGAGAAGGAGTTGGCTATGCAGTGATGATCAAGCCAAGAGAGGTGATCAAAGAGAAAGTAGCTGAAAAGCAAGAGTTACCCAAGGAGATACAAACCTTGTTGCAGACCTATGAAGGTATAGTAAGTAGTGGTCAACCAGCAACCTTACCTCCTAAAAGAGCCATAAGTCATAGGATAGACTTGATACTAGGAGCTACCCTTCCAAACAAAGCGGCCTATAAGATGACACCTCAACAAAATGAGGAGATAGCCAGGCAGATTCAAGAACTTCTTGACCAAGGTCTCATTAGGAAAAGCATTAGTCCTTGTGCAGTACCCATTGTCTTAGCACCTAAGAAAGGAGGAGAATGGAGGCTTTGTACTGATTCCAGGGCAATAAACAAGATAACCATCAGGTATAGGTTTCCTATCCCTAGGATTGAAGATCTCATGGATTGTCTAGGTGAAGCTAGGTACTATACCAAGATAGATTTAAAGAGTGGTTACCACCAAATTAGAATACATGAGGGTGATGAGTGGAAAACAACCTTCAAAACCAATGAGGGTCTTTATGAGTGGCTAGTAATGCCATTTGGATTATCTAATGCCCCCTCCACATTCATGAGACTCATGAATGAAATCCTCAAAGATTACATTGGCAAGTTTGTAGTAGTGTATCTTGATGATATACTAATCTATAGCAGAACTAGAGAAGAGCACCTCCAACATATTGAGTTGATTTTCAAGAAGCTGCAGGAGGAGAAGCTGATGATCAATCTGGAAAAGTGTGAGTTCATCAAAATAGAGCTGGTGTACCTTGGATTTGTGCTATCACATGGCAACTTGAAGATGGAGCAACAAAGTGGAAGCAATCCTCAATTGGCCTACTCCAAAGACAACAACAGAGGTAAGAAGCTTCCATGGTCTTGCTCAGTATTATAGAAAATTCATAAGATAGTTTAGTGCTATTTGTGCTCCTATGTTGGATACCATTAAAGGAGGAATGAAAACCAAGTTTGTATGGAATGAGCAAGCTAACAAGAGTTTTGAGTTGCTGAAGGAAAAGATAGCTACCCAACCTGTTTTGGTGTTGCCAAGCTTTGAGAAGCTATTCACCATTGAGTGTGATGCAAGCAATGTAGCTATTGGAGTTGTTCTCAGTCAAGAGGGCAGACCGGTGGCTTTTCATTTAGAGAAGTTAAGTGAAGCCAAGAAGAAGTACTCTTCTTATGACCTTGAAATGTATGCATTGGTCCAAGCACTAAGGAAATGGAGGCACTACTTGCTTCCCAAGGAATTCATTATGTACTCAGACAATCAAGCACTCAGTTTTCTGAATTCACAAGAGAAGTTGAGTCACAGGCACATGAAATGGGTGGAGTATTTGCAAGCTTACACCTTCAATATCAAGCACAAGAAAGGAGCTCTCAACAAGGTGGATGATGCATTGAGCAGAAGAGTCCTCACCATTCAAGAAATTCAGTTGAAGAGCATGGGGATAGATCATTTCAAAGATCTATATGCAGATGATGAAGACTTTGCAGAAATTTATAAGGTATGTCTTGAGTATAAGAATCATTTCCATAGCAAATATGTTGAATATACCTTGCAAAGTGATCTTTTGTTTAAAGGAAATCAGCTTTGTGTTCCTAGAGGTTCTATTAGAGAAAACTTAATACAAGAGAAGCATAATGGTGCATTGAGTGGTCATTTCGGGATCACTAAAACTCAGGAACTGGTTCAAAGGTTTTATTTTGGCCTAAGATGAACCTAGATGTCAGGAAGTATGTGGAGAGTTGTGTGGTATGTCAAAAGGAAAAAGGCACTTCTTCAAATGCAGGCCTATACCAACCACTGCCTATCCCTTCTAGGCCATGGGAATGCTTGAGCATGGACTTTGTAGTTGGTTTACCTAAGACAAAGCAAGGTATGGATAGTGTGTATGTTGTTGTAGACAGATTCAGCAAGATGGCTCACTTTGTACCCTGCAAAACAACCAATGATGCTAGTCAAATAGCCTCTCTTTTCTTTAAGGAGATAGTCAGGATTCATGGCTTACCAATCAGCATTGTATCAGACAGGGATATTAAGTTTATGAGTCATTTTTGGAAGACTCTTTGGCAAAGAATGGGCACCAATTTGTCCTTTGGATCTGCATACCGTCCCTAAACTGATGGTCAGACTGAATTTGTGAATAGGACACTTGGAAATATTTTGAGATGCTTGACCAAGGAGTATGGTCAACAATGGGATTAGATTATTGGGCAAGCTGAATATTCCTATAATGATACAGTAAATAGATCCACAGGGAAGAGTCCCTTTGAAATTGTATATGTCTTACACCGTAGAGGTATTTATGAGCTGAGAGAGTTGAAGGATGGAGTCAAGGGAAGTGGTTATGCTGATGACTTTGCTTGTGCAATGCAGGAAATTCATGAGACAGTCAGAAAAACCTTGGCAGAAAACACTATGAAACATAAGACTAAGGTGGATGAGCATAGAAGAGAAGTCCAATTCAATGTGGGAGACTTATTGATGGTCCATTTGAACAAGGCTAGATTGTAGAAAGGAGTTCCTCACAAGCTGCAAATGAAGAGGATAGGTCCTTGTCCTATCTTGGAGAAGTATGGGAACAATGCATTTAAGGTGCAATTGCCAGATGACAGTGGACTGTCCCCTATTTTTAATGTTTCAGACCTTGTACACTATAAAGGACCACCATTCAACATGGATCAGACCTTCCATGAAGTCAGTAAAGATGTTGAAGAACTCAAACTGCCCCCTTCTACAGTCAAGCAAGCTGATAAAATCTTAGATACCAGGGTCTACAAGCAGACTAGGACCAAAGAGTATAAAGAACACCTGATCAAGAGGCATGGACAACCTGATGCAGATGTAGTATGGATCAAGGAGGCAGAGTTCAAGAAGTTGGGAATTGATCCTAACTTACTCAATCCAAGGATGGATTGAAGTTTTCTGTTTTGGGGAGGATGGTGCAGGAGCACCTAGGCTGACCTCCACCTAGTTTGTTAAATTTTTTGGCTTGTACTGACTTTAGCCAAGTCAGGAATGTGTGTGTGTTTATATTGGACCTTAGAAGGTATTGTGTGTGTGTGGAGAGTTAGTCACTAGGACTAAAATCTTCATTAGGTTATCTTATTGTTAAATTTTTCTTTATTAAGATTTGGACAGTTGTGTTAGAAGATATAATGCATCAAATGTGTTAAAGCCACATTCTTGTTGTTGGAAGATGCTAAAGGTCAGTTAAGGAGCTATTGGTTCGAGTTTAAGGAGATTAAGGTCCTATAATTAAGGATAAAGGCAGAGTTACAAGAATGTTGCAAGATTGCATGATGAACTTGTTTGGTTGCATGCACTTTAGTTGGAGTGGAATCCCTTAAAATCAGGAAAATGCTCGAGCAACTGCCCTTGAAAGATGGTAATGGCATCCCAAATAGATGGAATGGCTCGTAGAAGCAGAAGTTAGATATTGTAATCAAAGATTTTGATGTGAAATAGAAGGCAGATTGCAAATTTCTGTGTTTACTGAAAACCCCGTGTGTTTTGCATAGTAGAGTTACTATAGGCGTTGTGTATATTGAAACAACATAGTATTTGTATTTACAGAGCAGTTTTAGGTATCTTTCTTTGTATAAGAAATTCGCTTTGAGTGGTGATAGTGCTTTGTATCCAAAGATTAGGTGGTAAAGGGTTTTTATTTATGTTTTGAGCAGATTTCCTGTGTTTTCCTGTGTTACCCGTGAGTTCTTGGGAAACAGTGATTTAAAAAGCATTGTGAATGCAGACTTCTCACTGTTCTATGTTCATTAGATAGATTTAAGAAAGATCCTTCTTGTATTTAGGGTGTTTTGGGTCAAGTTGTTTCTATTTCATAGATTAGAGTGTAGGGAATAGTATTTTTGTTTTGAACAGTCAAATAAATAAATGGCTCCCCTCTAAACTCTGTCCACGGTTTTTCCCTAAGATTAGAAGATTATGAAAGGGGAGCCACACATATATATACATTTAGAATTAGGAATTTTAAAAAGCCAAGAAAATATGTGTTATCTCAAACCCTAGGCGAGCTAGGAATGCATGGTTAGGTGTTTGAGAGAATAAAAGCTAAGGACTCAGGTAGGGGAATAGACCATTGTACAGAATCCATACAGTTCTAGGTGGGGTAAGATAGTATCTTCACAGTTCAAAAGGATTGAGGCTTCCATCAATCCATCATAGGCAGATTTGAAGGAGGAAACAGTGAAACCCTAGAAGATAGGGCAATTAGGCCTCCTCTCCAAGATCATAGGAAGGCACTGTACGGAATAGAAGAAGGCCAGAAATCTATTGCAAGATTTAAAAGTCCCAAAAGGGTGTCAGAAAATGTGTTTTGTTTGCTAGGTTGTGTGGAGATTTTGGGCAGAAAAAGCAAAATAGTGACTGGTAAGGGCTAGTAGAAACTAGGCCCTCTCAAGGCAATTTCTTAGAATCGGGTGTGTTGGAAACCAAAGAGCCTCCAAAATGGATCAATTTGGATTCAAAAAGCATGAGGACAGTACTTTTAATTCCCATGCAAGCAGTTTGAGGTTGGTGATGAAGTTAGCATCTAGACCCTTCTAGGTGTTGAGGGAGAAGTTGCAAGTTCAAGAGGTGTTTGACTTCCCAAGGTAAAGCACAAGGTAGGAACTCTTTGAGAAGAGTTGGAGCAGGGTTTGGTCAATCTCCAAGCTTAAGAGGAACCCATTGGAGTCAGGTTCCAGGAAGGAGATAGCGAGAAAGGTCTTCTTGTAGTTGTGCAAGCAACCTTGGGTGTTGCCACACACCACATTTGGTTTGTGTAATGCACCTGCAACTTTTCAAAAAGCAATCATTAGTATATTTTCAGACATCTCACATGATTGTATAGAGATCTATATGGATGATTTTACTACCTATGGTGTTGATTTTGCAAAAGCATTAGAAAATCTAAAGAATGTTTTATAGAGATGTGAAGACCATAATTTGTCTTTAAACAGTTAGAAATGCTTCATGATGATGTAGGAAGGCGTAGTCCTTGGCCACTACATCTCTCAAAAAGGAATTCAAGTAGACCTAGCCAAGATTGAGGTGATTACCAATTTGCCTATTCCCGCAAAGCAAAAGGATGTTAGAAGTTTCTTGGGACATGTAAGATACTATAGGTGTTTCATCAAAGATTTTGGTAAAATGGAAGCACCACTATACAATATTCTAACTAAAGATGTTGAGTTTCAATGGACAAAGGACTGTGAAAAAGCATTCTCCGATTTGAAAGCAACTTTAACCCATGATCATGTACTCAAAGGCCCTAATTGGGAGCTTCCTTTTCATATTCATACAGATGCATCAAAATATGCTATAGGAGCTATCTTGGGACAAAAATAAGGAGCAATAGAGAATGCAATCTACTTTACCAACAAAAACCTACAAGAAGCTGAATTTAATTACACAGTGACAGAGAAAGAGATGTTGGTAGTCATCTATGCCCTTAACAAATTTAGGCACTACATATCAGGATATCCAATCTTTATTCATATAGACCATGCAACCATAAGATACCTCATGAATAAGCCCTTGATTTCAGGTAGGATAACAAGATGGTTGTTGTTGATGCAGGAATTTGACATCACCATTGTTGACAAACCAGGAAAGGCAAACATTGTAGCAGACTTTATCTCCAAATTGACTACATCAAAGGAAACTCAAGTCATTGATGACTCTTTCCCTAATGAACATTTTTTTTCCATTAGTGTGCACACACCTTGGTATGCTGATATAGGAAATTATCTAGTTATAGGGAGAGTTCCTCCTCATCTCTCTCCAAAAGAGAGAAGGGTTCTCATTGAGAAAACTTTTCCATTCTCATGGATTGCAGGATGTTTATTCTACATTGGACCAGATCATGTCATGAGGAGATGTGTAAGGGAAGATGATACATATGATATACTGCATGCATGTCACAATGAACCTCGTGGATGGAATTTTTTAGCCAAGAGGACAGAAATGAAGATTCTTAATACAAGATATTAATGGCCCACACTTCATAAGGATGCAGGCAAGTATACTAGGAAGTGTGATAGATGTCAGAGGATGGGTTAGACAACTAAATCTAATGAGATGCCTCTTTACTCCAAGGTAGTCATCACTCCATTTGATAAATGGGGACTTGATTTTGTAGGTCCCATTGATCCTCCATCAAATGGAAAATCCTATCTTGGTTTTCACTAACTATGTGACCAAGTGGGTTGAGGTTAAAGCTATGAAGCATGCCAAAGATAATAAGGTTGTAGAATTCCTCTATGAGGAAATCTTCACTCATTATGGGGTTCCAAGAGAGATAGTGATAGATCAAGGGGCTTAGTTTACATCAACCCTTGTCACAACATTAGTCAATGAATATAATGTGAGGCACATGAAATCTACCCCCTATCACCCTCAGGCCAATGACCAATCTGAGGAGACCAATAGAGAAATAGAGGCTATCTTGACCAAAACAGTGGTTATTCACAGAAGAGATTGGGAAACTAGATTGCTAGAAGTTTTTTGGGCTTATAGGACCACTTGGAAGACAACCATAGGTTTCACTCCTTTTGAATTACTGTATGGGAAGACAACCATGATGCCTATTGAGTTTGAGCATAAAACTCTTAGGACTGCACTAGATCTTGGGATAGACATATTTGAGGCACAAAAGGAAAAAATCATGCAGCTAAATGCTTTGGATGAGATGAGAAAGTTAGCCCTTCATCATACTGAGGTAGTGCAAAATTAGAGGGTCAAATGGCATGACAAATATATAAAGGAAAAGTAGTTCCAGCCAGGTGACTGGGCACTCCTTTATGACTCCAAGTATCAAGACAATGCAAGAAAACTACAGACCAGGTGGTTGGGACCGTATGAAGTTGCAGAAGTCTTCCCCAATGGTGTTGTTCAACTCATAGCCATTGATCCTGTTAGATTCAAAATCTTGGTCAACGGTCACCGTCTAAGATTATATCATAAACCAACATCCAAGGAAGAATTCATGTAGTAATTTATTCAACACCAAACCTCTGAACTTCTCGTAGCCAAAGGAAGTAGACCTAGTGTCCCTCCTTTTGGCTAATCCAGGTATGCATGCAATCACATCATAATAAATATTTCCACTTTTGTGGGAATCCACTTCTTCATTAATAAATCCATCTGCCCATCCATCTCCATCTTCTCTCTCTTCCATAACTCCACCATCACTTCACTTCACTATCACTTCATTCCATCACCACTGCATTCATTGCTCAACTGTACTTTTAAAAGTAACCGATACTTTCTCCACATTCATTGCAAAAGATACTCCACGTTTTTAGGTACGTGCATGACAATCTATTATAGCTTAATTATCTTTAGTGCATTTATTTAATTACTATAAATTAATGTTGATATTTCACATAGCATATAATTGTACCCTGCCCTATCACATCATAATTACCACCTAACCTGTGTGGACACATGCTCTAATTTAGGTTGGGGGGAGTTTCAACCCACATGTCCACATGTCATACATGTCAGTAAATTTGAAATAACCCGATTTGAATGATAAAGTGAAATGACAACTTGCATGTGTGAAATGAAACTGAACCACCACCATTTTTCTTGATGATACCCTTCATTTATGTTTCTTTATTTCCTTAGTCATAATCTTAAACGTCACCAAAAAGGTAAATTTAATATGACATTGGCGATAACACTACAAAGGAGTTGTAGGAAGAAGAAGGAATTGGGTTTTCAGAGAAATATTGTAGGAAGGGAAATTTCACAGAAGTGTCTGCTTGATTGTGGGCAGAAACAATGGGTGGTCAGTTGATTAGGAATGAACCCACAGTTCATGATGTGATACTGCAGGATGCACTTTCTCTGGATGAGTTTGGGAATTGTGGATGGCTGGATTATTTCCTAAAACTTGATAGCTTCAATGAAGACATTGCACTAGAATTTGCATGGACACTCTCTAACAAGAAGGCAATGGTAAAAGGGTTACAGGTGATAGCTACTGAGGAGAGAATTGCAGAGGTAATGGGTTTACCTACTGACGAAGAGCCATACCCTACTTCCAGAGATGCAAGGTCAGCTAGGGAAAAATTTACTGAACCCATTGACCCTCTGCTGGTTGTAGATAAGCAAGGGATGAAGAGAACTTCTCTACCAAAGAAGTGGAAACAAATATCCATCCACATTGTCAAGTATATTACGTGTGAGGGCCGCCAGTCATGCCTCCATTTTGTGCATTTTAAGCTCCTAAACCATATGAGACATGGAAGAAGAATGAACGTGCCCAATGTCATGTATAACCTCTTTGCAATCATGGAAACTAAAACACAAAAAGTTAGGGATAATTCTATCTCTCACCATTGTTTAATAAAATTGTTAGTAGATAAATCTTTACAAGAGGTGTCTGGTATGACATGGGAGGAATTTGTAAACATTGATCAGTTTAGACCAGAAAAAGTACATCTTAGAGCTTAGCCTCAACCTCATAGGGTTAGTAGGGGTGAGAGGGTTGTTGAAACCACTCCTAGAGCTTCAACCTTTGGTGCAAACCCTAGCTCAAATCTTCTTGCAGCTGAACAAGCTATAGAAATTGGCTCCTCTGAGTTAGAATATTCAGATGAGGAAAGTTCATCCTCAAATTCTGATGTTAATATTCTTCTCAAAACCCCAATTTGAACTAGGGCTTCCCTTAGGAGAGAGGAATCACAAATGAAGGAGGAAGAAATGAGAAAAGGGAAGGCCAAAAAGTAAATGCTTGAAAAAGCAACACCAAGCCCTAGGAAACGGAAGGTTGATGACATGATTCTTCTTGCAACCAAAGAAAAATGCAAAATCCCTCCTAAGAAATCAAGACCAGTTGGGCCAACCACTGATATACCTCCAAAGAGAAGCTCTAGACTAAGGAGAACATCTAGGGAGGAGACAAAATCCCCTATGGGGCAGGTAAATGTGAAAAAAAATATTTTTTTGAAGAACAAGCAAACATAAGATTAGCAGAGCTTGCTGCTATTGTAGAATAGGTTGAGAATCAAGAGCAAGATGAGAATCAACAACCCCTATAGCCTAAGTAGGATGAACAACCAGAATCACAACAATTGGTGCTTTTTGAACAACAAGAATCGGTGCAAGGAAATATTTTGGTAGGAAAACATAAACCTCCCACTTTTTCATGGAATCTTGTATCCCTAAACCTATGGAGTGAGATGCAAAGAAGAGATGAGTGGAAAAAGGAAAAATGCAGAAATAGAAGAAAAGAATGCAAAGATTGTTGCCTTGAAGGATAAGGTGGATAATGTGGTAGCTTTAGTACCCCAAATGTTGGCATTCAGAACTCCTCCAAGAGTGTATGCACTACATTTGAAGGAGTGGAATCTTTCCTTCAAGTTGTCAAGGATTATTTTAGGTTTGAGCCCTTCTATTGACACTCCACATGAGTTTTTCCAGGCCTACAAGTTTTCCCCTCTTGAAGTTAAAAATCTGCTCTGTGAATTATACTTGCATAATTATGTTGTGAATAATGATCATGATTGGAACCCATTACTATACATTGGAGATCTCCATTTGAAGGAATTTATGTCCTAGATTGAAAATGAAATTAGTTGGGGGCAGCAATTTAGAACTTATAGGGAAAGAGAATTTTGTACTCCCTTGCCCCTTAGAGATGAATCTAGTAATCATGCAGACATTTACCAAACATGGCATATAATTCTTTATCGCCCAAGCTACAAAAATAGGATTATGCATGTTAGGGAAGAAGCCTACAAGGAGTATGAGAAGGTAGCTAAAACTACAAGGAAATCAGTAATGGGGTACTTATCATAGAGGTGGAATAGTTTGAAAGATGAGTTGAAACAAGCTGAACCCCACTCGTTGCAAAATTATGTTGTAGCATGCAAACAAGTTGACATATACATACAGATTGGAAGGATGAGGCAGCAATATTGGCTTCGATTAACATTTCAGCCACCTACTTTATTATGGCCTATGCTAGATTATAGGTTTTATCAGAATGACATAGTTGCAGAAAGGTAAAGATGGAATAGATTGGAGAACAAGCAAGGATTCTATTGGGACCCCAATTCAGACACTGTAGAGACCAATGTGGGACAATTAGCAGTTGGTGACTTCAGAGCATTGACTAGGAAAAAGAATAGTGCTCCCTCTATTGGAGGACCAACAAAACATTAGGTTGGGGGGAATGATGAATCCAATTAATAGCTCAATTTTGATAGGGTTTATTATCTATTTTTTGTTGTTACCATAGACTTTGGCACTTGGTTTTTGACATTTTCCATGTTATTTCCTTAAAGCCATAAACCTTGGGAATAAGTTTATCCTTGTGACTTTTAATGACATTAACATGCTATGTGAATTATCTATGTTAATTTTACATGTTGTTGAATGGATGTTACTTTAAGGTAATTGTGGATATGCAATTGTTTGTGCGTGTTAATGCCATTGTGCAGGTTTACACTAAGATGTTGATGTCAACGAAGCTTGCAAAGTGGAAGAAACTTTTGCCAGCTAGTCAGTTGCCAAGAAAGTTAAGAAGGTGATCATTAAGAGGTCCAAGGAGGGAAAACTCTCAATAGAGGGAAATTCCTAGTTCAAATGAAAGATTGTAACTACCTTTTAATGGTCATGTTTATTTGTTGAGAAATATAGGGAGTGTGCTATGCTAAATTCTCGTTGGGGCAAGTCTGCTTTGACCAAATTTGGTGCATGCATAACTTCCTCCCTCTCTTTTTGATGCTTTCAATAAATGGCATCCTCCTATTTTGATGGATTCGACTGCCTAGGTAGTTAGGGTTAATTAAAAGTTTTTCTCTCTATAAATAATGGTCAGATGCCCCTTTTCATAAGGTCGGATGTTCTAATATTGTACTTGCATTCTCTAGTTTTAGTAATATAGTCATATTGCTGAAATGTTGTAATCATGTTTTCAAGAAATAATATGATATTATGATTTGTTGCAACTGAGTTAGCTTAAGGAAGACTCACTCAAGGGGGCCCACTTGTTGAGAATCCCACCCATTTAGTTTAAAATTTATTTCATGTTTAGTAATTAGTTTCAGTTTCAACTGTTGTTTATTCCTGCAGCCACTGGAATTCTGTTATGTGACTGTTCCTACAACCAAGGTAGACAAAGTTGTTTCTTGTCTATTTGCTGAGATTTCTATTTCTATCTTTCAATTCTAGTTTAGTTGTTAATGCTTTGTGTAGTTGTTGATTCATGCTCAGTGCTCAAGTTGATTTCTTTCCAACATTTTGTTTCTAGTACTTTTTCTTTTCTAGTTTATGGATGACTGCAATAGAGTCCTAGTGCACATACAATGCTAACCCATTTCAAGTGTACGTCCCTGGGTTCACAATGAAATGCACCTTCATGATAAGTAAGATAGCTACTTAGTGCAGATGATCAATCTCTAAGTCACAACTCTAAGGGATTAGTTATTAAACCATTAGAGGAGGCCACCATGTAGTATGAGTTGAGATCAAATCATGTCATATCCAATTGAGATATTTTTTTCATAATTATTTGATGATTAGGCCATGCTACCCCAAATAAGTATATATCACTCCTAAAATTAGGTTAAACCAAGGTAATGTAGATTTGAAATTTGAAAATAATTATAGATCCAAATGTAACCAAGCCTTTGTAATTATGTTTTTATTAAATCACATTACATCAATAAAATATAAATTACCCCCAATTAGGTGTAATGTAAAGGATAATTGAGTGTGATTTTCTAATTAACTCTAATTAGTTCTTTATTAGACCTTCAAAATAGCATTATTTATAAATAGAAAAAAATGGGGTAATGTACATCCATTTAGATGTAGAATCAATTTTAATTAACACTATTTGTTTTTATATAAATCAATTGACCTAACTAAGTCTACTTGTATTGTTATTGTCATCAATTATATTTAATTGGAATATCATACGTTCAGGTTCAATCAAATTCCATTAATTTTTCATATCTTAGTATTTATTAAGCTTCATTAGCTTAATTAATCACATAATTACCCACAAGTTTACATCTAATGCAATGAAATACCTTTTATTGTCATCTAATAAATATCCTCAATTAAAATTGTAACTCATAGCTAACTGTCTCATTAAACTTAAACTATGAGGTACAAATATGAGGAAACCATACTAATTAGTTCAATATGTTCCCCAATTTCAATAATTAACTTCATTTATATCAATGAGCATTTCAACTTTAAGTAATTATATTACCATATATACATGTAATGAAAGTGTTTGTATTAAACGTATAGGTGTAATATAAATAAAAATGTTTGATTTTTCATGTTGAGTAAAATAGATATATGCATTTTAAATAATAATATTTTTTTCTTTTATATTTTATCCTCTTCATTTAACTTGGTTCCATCTTAGTTAAAGGTCTAGATTATTAACACTACCAATATTTTTCTAGGAACATACTAGAATAAACTTTAATGAAGTTATTTGGCACCTTCACCCACATACCTATCTCAATAATTTAAACATTATTTTAAAATGGAGAATTGGGTTTCTAAAGTTGATTATATATATTTGGGAATTTAATAATTATAGGGAGGCTTTTTTTTTCTAATTGTTTTATTGATTTCAATGTATCTTAAAGGTTAATAGATATACGTGTAAGGAAAGCAGAGGTGCGGAAATGCCTTCCTAATGCAAAATCCTCAGGAAAGAAGTGCAGGAAAAACATTCATTTAACAGATTACATTCATTGAGATGCACTTTCACAGGACAAAAGAATAGATAAAAAAAATCACACATAAAGATAACACTGGATTTACGTGGGAAAACCCTTACGAGAGAAAAAAACCCACACACCAAGTAAAGCCACTTTGTATTACAATAAAAGGATTACATACAGAGTTACAAAGTTCACTCTTAGATGTTAACTCACAACAACAATACAATCGCTTGGTCAACCTCACTTCACCGATTACGGTTGCTCTCACTCTGTTCCAAAGCAAGTGTCACATATAGTATATGTCCACCACCTTCTATCTCTTCATTTGCACTATCTTCACCGACAAGCTTCCTTGGTATTAGGTCACTCACACTGCTGCCAACATGCATTGATTTTCCCAACAATTAATTTGGTTATAGAGAATATTACCATATTTGCTCTCTGTCAACCCCCAAATCAAATCATGCATTTACTGCAAACATATCTCTATTAGAAAATACAACTTTCGGTCCAATGATTGTTGATTCACAACAGCGATGTAGAATCAACAAATGAATTCATGCTACATGTCGACACATCACTTGACCACTACTTTTGACTATCGTACCATTCGGGTTCACCAAATAAACCATCGCCATATCGAGGAGACATCATATTTTCTCCCTCCAATGTAAGCAAGTCCCATCGATGTACACTTCGTAGCTTCATGTCTATTGGCTCATCGATGAGACAAGGTTGAGGTCCCGCCGAAGTCCATGAGTCCTACCGATAAGAGTCATCATTCCATCGGGGATTTAGACTTTAAAGTTTCACCGAAATAGCCATGTTCCACCGATAAGCCGATTTCTAATGTCACCAAGTCGGGAGAAACTCAAACTTCAGAACCTTATGTTAGAGGTTACAAGGTTATGAAAACCTATGACATCAAGACACCAAGAGATCACCAGGTCGCTAAGTTATGAAACTCTAGAACGCCATGACAAGGGTTCTGAAAACTTGGAATGTCACGACATGGAGATCGTCATGTTGGGAGGTTATTAAAATCAAGAACCCTGCGACATAGGTTTCAAGGTTCTGGATTTCGGCGATAGTCCAATAATGAAGGCCAACAAAGGAAAGAAAATGCCAAGTATTTAAGAGAGGTTCAAGCCAACAAGTTGAGGCATATTTTCCAACAAGCTCCCACTTGGCGAAGACTTACTGGCTTCCTCTAAAACTTGAAGTTATTAAAAGTCATAGGCCCCAAGGCCCATCAAATTGGCACACCACCTATACTTGTCTGTGCTCATAGGCTTTGTCAATGCATCAACGACATTCTTTAGAGTGTCCACCTTTTTTAGATTAGCCTTTCCATCTTCCACCACATGACAAACGAAATGATATTGAACATCGATATGCTTCGTCTTGGCATGGAAAGTGGGATTTTTTGCCAAACAAATAGCACTCTGACTATCACAGTAGATTGTAATCTTCCCTACATTAAACCAAACATCAGAACACAAACGTCTAATCCAAATAACTTCTTTGCAGGCATGTGTTGTTGCTATATACTCTGCCTCAGTAGTAGATAAAGCGACCACAACTTGTCTCTTGCTCATCCAACTCATTGCACCACCAAATAACATGAAGATGTATCCACTGGTGGATCTTCTGTTGTCAATGTCCCCTGCCTAATCAAAATACACATACCCACGAATGCTAAGAGATCTCTGTGATCCAACCGAGCTGCCATGATAACATAAATCATACTTTGAAATTCCCTTCAAATATCTAAAAACTCTCTTCACAGTATCCCAATGCAGTCTTTCTGGATTAGCTATAAACTGACTAAGTACTCCCACTGTTTGGGAAATGTCTAGCCTTGTACAGATGATTGCATACATTAAACTGCCAACAACACTTGCATAAGGCACTTTGGTCATGTCCTCCATCTCAGTAGGATATTTTGGACAATCTTCAATAGATACCTTCATTCCTTGCAACACTAGAACAACTAGCTACTTGCAATCAGTCATACCAAATCTCTCCAGGATATACTTACTTTGGCTGAGCCAAATATTTCTACTTCCTCTATCCCTTTTTATTTCCATCCCTAGAATATACCTTGCTGCACCTAGATCTTTCATTTCAAACTTTGCTAACAAATGAGATTTTAGATCAGAAACCATAGTCTTACTATTTCCTATGAACAACATGTCATCAACATACATGGCAATAATAAGAACTTGATCATTTTTTAGTTTTGTAATAAACACAATGATTTGATTTTGATCTCATGAATCCCAGTGACAACACAAAGGTGTCAAACTTTTGGTACCACATTCTAGGCAATTGCTTTAAACCATACAAAGATTTCTTTAAGTTGCAAACTATATTTTCTTTACCTTTTTCAACAAAGTGCTTAGGTTGGGACATATAAATTTCTTCTTCTAGCTCTCCATGAAGAAACATTGTCTTCACATCCATCTACTTGATCTTTAAGTCATACGTTGCTGAAAGTGACGAAAAAAATCTGATAGATGTCAGCATAGCTACAAGAGAAAATATTTCTTCATAATCAATTCCCTCCACTTGGGAATAGCCTTTTGCGACCAACCGAGCTTTATACTTCTCAACATTGCCATACAGACCAATCTTTTTCTTAAATACCTATTTATATCCAATAGGCTTTTGACTTTCAGGTAGGGATACCAAATCCCAAGTTTCATTCTTTTTCAATGTTGCCATTTCCTCATTCATGGCTTCCAACCAGGAATTTGAATCAGACATATTAATTGCCTCCTTTATAGTCCTAGGCTCATCAATGCTAGTAATCAAAGCATAGTCACAATTTGAATCCAACATAGAAAATCCATACCTATCAGGTTGACGTTTTTCACGTGTAGACCTCTTCACAGGCTGAGGCTGAGGTTGTGGTTCTTCTTCTTCAGAACTCTTAGAGCTGCTAGAACTCTCCTCCATTTCAGGTACTCTTTGTAGTTCCTCTTTATTTGGAGTTTGAGGAATTTCAACTACATTCTTCTTTTCCTTTTTATCTGTCTCTAACTGCGGACCAACTACTGAAGGCTTCAACTCATGAAAGATTACACTTCTGTTATACAAAACCTTCTCAGTAACAGGATTCCAAAGCTTGTATCATTTCACACCAATGCCATAGCCAATGAAGATACATTTGATAGCTTTGTTCTCCAACTTTTATCTTTTCTCATTTGGCACATATGCATATGCCTCATAGCCAAAGACATGAATATGTCTCAGAGAGGGATTTTTACCAGACCATGCTTCCAAAGGGGTTTTGTCAACAAGCGATGAAATAGGTGAAAGATTTATCAAGTAACATGATGTAGCCACAGCCTCAGCCCAAAAATTCTACTCCAGACCAACACTACTCAACATACTTCTCACTCTTTCCATTAGTGTCATGCTCAACCTTTCAACAACTCCATTCTACTGTGGAGTATAAGGCATAGTTTTATGCCTTTTAATCCCATGGTCTTTGCAGTACCTTTCAAAATCTGCAGAATAAAACTCACCACCATTGTCTTTCCTCAAGCATTTAATTTTCCTTCCAGTCTGATTTTCTACCAAGTTTTTAAACTCTTTAAACTAACTGAACACTTCTGATTTACTCTTTAGAAAGTACACAAATTCCCTTCTCAAATAATCATCAATAAAAGAAAAATAATATCTAGACTTTGATAACAAAGGAACATTCACTGGACCAAATACATCAGAATGAACATAATCTAGTATGCCAAAATATTTATGAGGACTCGAATAAAATGAAACATGGTGTTGCTTTCCATAAATACAATGTTAGCAAAAATTGAACTCAAGGTTACAATAATCAAGCCCTTCAACTAGTTTTTCTTTTGGATATATAGGCACTAATCTATATTAATTATAAAGATTAAAATACATATTCACAAAAACAAAGGTGGGTGGTAAGAAGGCACACCCCAATAGTCACATGGGAAATGCTCAGAAAACCAAAAAATAGTCACATGGGCCTAGCCCAGAAGTCTAAGATTACAAACATTAAAAAATCCATCAAGCAACCAAAGCAATACTATTAGAGCCAGGAGGGCTTCTATCATCCATGTTTTCCCCCATACATTAGTAGGGTCTAGAGTGACGTCAGGAGGAGGACCCCAACCATCATCAACATCTTTACCTTTATCTTTATCTTTATCCTCAAACACGAGGTGATATTGTAAGTGCCAGATGTAGAAAGCATTTACCAGAATCTGGCCAACCAAAGCCAGTAGCAGGAGTATCGTTAGAGGGCCACCTAGAACCGCCACCACTGCTCCACACCACTCCTCTAGAGGGCCATCCTTTTCTAGCCTGTAGAGGAGGAGAACGAGTCCATCAAGGATGGGGGAACCAAGCCGAAGAGGAGGTTGAGAGGGGGGGTTGAGCAAAGCCACTCTGTTGCCGGCCCCAAGAGGGAAACCGACCGCGAGAGGAAGTGGGTGAAGCAAGCACCCAAGCAATAGTGCATGGGGCATTGCCCCAATGATCCAAAAGCACTTGAAGGTGATCCACCTTAAGTGCAACCTTGTTGGCTTGAACTTGAATATGCAAGAGCACATTAGAGCAAATAATAGCTTTAGAATACAAAGAAATATTTTTATCCATTTGTGTGTTAGCAAATATGCAGGCATTTCTATCTTTCCAAATATTGAAGAGGATTTCCACCCTTAAAGTGTGCCAAAGTTGGGTATATTTAGTAGGAAGTCTAGGAAAGTCTCCCAGTAGAACCATATACCAAGAGAAGGGCTCTAGTCTAAAAGGCTGAAAGAAGTCATGAATCCAATTCCAAAATTGCTAAGATTAGGTACAAAACTAGAAGAGATGCTTAAAAGACTTAGCTTGCCCACAAAAAGGGCACCGAGGGTCCTGGACCCCCAAGTGAACAAGTCGAGACCCCATAGACAAGCCTTGGAAAAGATTACACCAAGCAAAGTGGGAAAGTTTCGGCTCAACACTTGCAAACCAAGTGGCAAAGAATCTTTTTTGCTAGACATGAGTGGGCGATTAAAGAAGCCACCTCTGGTTTAGACTTTCAATCATTGAAAAGTGTGGTGAAATCCAATTATAACCAAGCCTAGGCTTGTAATTCCTGAATGGGGTGTTTGGGTACCACTTCTAGTCCTTCCATCAGGGCTTGGACCCATGAATTCCAACCTTATGAAGCATATTTGTAGGAATAGCATTCACCAAACCATCATAGGTATCATGGTCATGGTTTTGAAGTTTGTAAAGGGAACGAAAATCTTCCCACAACATGATGCACATTGTGGGTCTGTGAAACACCTGCTACAAAGTTTGAATGCCTTTCTATCAGAACCTTAGCTCCTTAAGCCAAGGCAACTTGGCCAATGGTTGACCATTACTAGCAAAGAGAGGCAACCACCAAACATTTTGTTGATTGAGCGAAAGCCCATCATGGAAACTAGGGCTGGCCCAGTGCAGCCAAGGCTTAAACACCTCCCAGGCTCTCCAAATGCTCTTGGCCACAAAAGTTCCCACAATTTGAACTAGATTTTATTTTTCAAGGATTTTAAGCCTTTCTCTCCTATGTGACTAAGTGTATGATGCCACAACATGGTTTTCTCTGCTAGAAGTTTCACCTCCAAGGAATTTTCACCTAGAGGAGCTTCATTCTCCTTCTCTACATGAGAAACTTTGCTTGACTTTATAGAGACGTTGTATTGAACAGGACATGCATCCAGCTTGTACAAAGTGCCTATGCATGCACCCTTAGCCAGCACCATTGAGCCTCTAGTCATCTTATAGCCTCCACTTGAGAAAGAAACTTGCACACCAACATCATTTAACTTACTAACAAAAAGTAGGTTATGAGCCAAAGTGCAATATGCCATCAATTCCTTTGATTCTTTCATCAAGGAATTGGATTTTGACTCTTCCACGACCAACAATTTCCAAAGTTGAATCACTTGCCAAGTACACCTTTCCACCAGCATAATTTTCATACTTAGTGAACCAATCTCTGTGAGATGTCATGTGAAAGATGCACCTGAGTCAATCAACCAGAAATCATCTAATACCTAAGTCGCTAAGGTAGAAATGAAGGCATCTACATCACTCTACGAAGAGTCATTGTCTGAAGAGTTGTTGTTCTTCTTCTTTTTCTCCTCTTTACAATCCTTTCGGATATGACCAGTTTTCCCATAGTTCTCGCATTTCACCTTGGACTTCTTACCAGGAGACTTTGATCTCCCTTCATATTTGGATTTAGAATTCTTGTATTTCTTCTTGCCTCTCTCCTTTGATCTACCCCAAACAACAAGGGCCTCCTTGGCCATCTCATAAGATTTCCTCCATATTTCTTCTGATAGCAGGGAGGCAACCACATCTTCCATCTTAAAGGTGGTTGTTGTACTTCCAATAGCCATTACTAGATGATCCCATGTGTCAGGTAAGGAGCATAACAAAAGCATACATCAATCCTCTTCTATCTTTACACCCACAAAGGAAAACTAAGCAACAATCATATTAAATGAATTCAGATGGTTTGTTATGGATGCACCTTCTTCCATCTTCAAGGAGTACAACTTCTTCCTCAGGAATAACTTATTCACTAGAGACTTTCCCTAATAAATATCACCAAGTTTCTTCCATAATGAAGATGCAGTCTTCTCCTCATGGACGTTTAGGAGAACAAAATCAGCCAGACAAAGTCTTATCAACCCTCTAGCTTTTCTATCTATGAGATTCCAATATTCTTGCTTCATACCTTGGGGCATAGTCCAGACACAATAATCCAGAGGTCTTTATCCACCAATAGGTCTTCCATTTTGAGTTTCCACAAACTCAAAATTGTTGCCATTGAACTATTCAATTTCTACACTACCTGATGTACTTGCCATCTCAAACTGTAAACAAGACAATAAGTTATTCTTTTGCAAGACTCCCACTGAATAGGATTAGCACAAGAAACTAGCCCTACTCACAAGGATAAGACAACTGGCCAGGATTTGGCAACTGGCCAGGATTTGATACCACTTGTAAGGAAATTAGAAGTGTGGAAACACCTTTCTAATGCAAAATCCTCAGTTAGGAAAGAAGTGCAGGAAAAATATTCATTTAACAGATTACATTCATTGAGATGCACTTTCACAGGACAAAAGAATAGACATAAAATATCACACACAGAGATAACAACAAATTTATGTGGGAAAACCCTACAGAAGAAAAAACCCACACACCAAGTAAAACCACTTTGTATTATTGTAAAAATATTACATACAGAGTTACATACTTCACTCTTAGATGTTAAATCATAGCAACAATAAAATCCCTTGGTCGAACTCACTTCACCGATTATCGTTTCTCTCACACTCTATTCCAAAGCAAGTGTCACATACAGTCTATGTCTGCCACCTTCTATCCCTCAATTCGCATTGTCTTCACTGACAAGATTATTTGGTCTTAGGTCACTCACATCACCACCAACATGCATCAAGCCGCCCAAAAATTAATTCAGTTACATAGAATATTACCATATTTTCTCTCTGTCAACCCCCAAATCAGATCATGCATTTGATGCAAATATATCTCTATTAGGAAATACAACTTTTAGTCCAATGATTGTTGATTCACAATAGTGATGTAGAATCAACAAATGAATTCATGCCACATGTCGACACATCACTTGTCCACCGCTTTTGACTATCGTGCCATTTGGGTTCACCAAATTAACCATCACCATATCAAGGAGACATCATATCGTCTCCCTTTGATGTAAGTAAGTCCCACCAATGTACACTTCGCAACTTCATGTCTATCATCTCATCGATGAGACAAGGTTGAGGTCCTGCTGAAGTCCACGAGTCCCACCAATAAGAGTCATCAATCCATCGAGGAGTCAGAATTTAAAGTTTCACCGAAATAGCCACGTCCCACTAATAAGTTGATCTTTGATGTTGCCAAGTTAGGAGAAACTCGAACTTCAAAACCTTATGTCAGAGGTTACAAGGTTCTGAAAAACCCATGACATCCAGACACCAAGAGATCGCCAGGTTGCTAAGTTATGGAACTCCAAAGGTCGGCGACAAGGGTTCTGAAAAATTGGAATGTCGTAACAACATGGAGATCGCCATGTCAGGAGGTTATGAAACACAAGAACCTCGCGACATAGGTTTCAAGGTTCTAGATTTCGGCGATAGTCCGACAATGAAGGCCAACAAAGGAAACAAAATACCAAGTCTTTAAGAGAGGTTCAAGCCAAAAAGTTGAAGCATATTTTCCAACAATACATGTTGAAAATTAATAAAAAAAATTAAATCATTTTAATTTTTTGAAAACTATAAGAATTGCAACATTTACACTTAATGAGATATGCTAAAAAATGAAAAGATGAGTTTGAAATTTTTATAACCATGACACTCGAGAAAAAAATTCTTCAATGTATGTAAATATTTAATCAGCTAGTTAATGGTGATCAGATATTTACCAAAAAATCAATTAAAAATACTATAACATTCATCATCGCGTTCTCCATTTTTTTTTTAATACCTTCATTTGATTTCAATAAAGCTCAATGGAGAAGCACTTGCTCTTTATGGATTTTGAATAAAACTAGGAGTCTCTTTGGATTCTACTATTTTCACCTAACAAACTTGATTTAAATTAAAAATAATTAGTATCATATTAGAAATAAAAATATGAAATGCTTCAATTTCTCTTCTTAATCTTGTATGAGTCCCTTGAACCACCATTCCACTTTCATATATCCCTTTTGGCCTCCCAATCCCTTTCTTTCTACATCCTCTTGAATATTGAATCCATCAGTTTGGAAGGGGTTCATTATGACATCAACAAGGTTAGAGATAAGGTGGATGATTGTATAAAACCATTCAAGGAAGTAAATTTGACCTAAAAAAATAATCTATGAGTACTGACTTTAAGCATTGATAGAATAAGGTTTTTCGAAATAATGAGTTGTTTGAACAACTATGCATATATGTGTATGACCATCCTAAGGTCCAATCAAGAATTTCCTAGACTCTAGACCAAAACCAATAATAAATATGGATTTTTAAGTGTGGATGTGTAAATCGAAGGTCCATAACTATATAAAATAAGTCTTAATATCAAAAAAAGGAAATCTATAAATACAACACCAATGCAAGGTTGCTAGTGTTCATTGTTGGAGATATAGAATTGTGCTTTACATTCCTAAGTGCTACACTTGTGGTACTTGCACTAATAGTGTGTAAGTGAAATAGGAAATCATGTATAGCACCAACAAGAAAGACCCCTATCTAACCATTGTGCAAACCATCATTGGCATCCCAAACAATGAGGAAGAGTTGATGGATAAGTGTAATATACAACAAAAAAATAAAAAGACAAAGCATCTATAAAGAATATGATATCAATGGTTATTGAACTAGTAAGAGGCAACATGAGTTATTGGATAGTAAGAGGTGGATTTTTCTCTTAATGGTCACTAAATTAGAATAAATATAGATTACAAAGCCCTTGACACAACTTAAAGGATCATTGTTTAAGGGGAAGTGCAATCCATATGGTGATAATAAAGTGTCGTAACATATTGGATAAAAACCATATTTTCTTGGACATAAAAGGTTGAGGAAGCCTAAAAAATAAAGTAGAAAAGAAGAAAGAAAATGAGATTGAATGAGAAAGTAGGAATAATTTTTTTATTTTTTTTATGTAGTTTTATATTTTTGAAATTTGGATTTATTTCATATAATTTCACTAATAAGGTAATGCAAAACCTTAGTATGCTAAGATTAAATCTATAATAAATTATCAAAATTAAATTAAAATCAAAGGAAGAAAGTAGAAATTGAAGGAATGCAATGGAAAACCTAAATCCATTTAAAGGAACCAAATACAAATGTTGGGAACCAAGGAGCAATGAAGAATATCAAAGTATATTATATAGTAGAAATTTTGACTAAAAAAGTAGCACAAGAGGAATCACATAAAGAAGGAATAAATCATATGCACACATATAAAAAGTATGGGCACTACACAAAATAAATAAATCTAGAGTGAATCAATATATAAATTAACTATAATAAAGGTTGTAGTGAATGCATTGAGGCGATAAAAATGCTTCCTCCCCTTGGGTATACTAAATGTAGGATAGGAGAGTGTACTAAATATGGGCAATTCTATGAAAAGGAGGTTAGAGTAAATCAGTTTTTCTTTGGTAAATTTAAAAAGAGGTTGACACAATTGTTAGGTATTCAAAATTACCAAGGATTTGAATCCAAAATACAAGATTCGATTGAGTTGCATTAAAAAAAATGAGAAATTAATCAAAAAAAAAAAAATTAAGAAAAAGAGTAGAAGTAATAGAATATAAGAAAATAGAGTGCACCAATGGGATGTTCATTCCCTTTAATATCAAAGGAGTGTAGCCAAGGAAAATAAAACACAAGAAAATGAGCATGCCAAAGGGTTAAGAAATACATGCATAATTATTGACCTAATGTCATTCATGGTTCATTTTCTTAAAATCTTGGCACAATGTGGTGAGTTAGAGAATGTTCACACAAAATTGGTGAAATATGTTCTACAAGAGATTAAATTATAATTACACCTATATTTGCACCCTATAAAACAACCTACAAAAATAATTAAGGAATTTTAATATTAAGTGTTGGTTCATTTGAACACTAATAGTAAAAAGGGCTCTAAGAGAACAAGAAAATGTGAAGGCTTTATCTTTTCTAAAATTTGGCCTCTTAGAATTTTTAATTATGTTAATTTTAATCTAAGCCCACCAAGAACACATGTAATTAGTGAAGAAACATATATAAATATAGACACAAAAATATTCATCAAATGAACAAGGACACAAGATGGTGTTAAGGATCTAAAAGTAGCACTAAAAAGCAAAGAATTTTCCAAGTCATGTAAAATGTTAAAAGATAGGACATGAAACGACACATAACATACTTGATATTTCATTCCATAATACACTTGTAGTGACTAGGCTCCTATATATAAGAAATTTATGTAGAAATAAAATTGGAAAATACCAATAGGTTATGGTATATATTTAAGCCCAAAAGGTTTTCATAGTAACTCTCTACAACTTCCCTAATATTTTGGCCAAGGAATTCAACATGCTATAGATTGTTACTAATTTTGGTAACAGTGAATATAAATGACTAATATTGGATGGTGGCTTGTGTAACTACACCAAATTTAACAATAGATCAATTATTTATTTTGATGAACCATACTAACTAAATACCATTATGCAAGTATGGAACAAGAATAATGAAAATCCTATATCACATGTGGAGATGAAAAACACATATAACCACAAGTGGGTAACAATTATTTTCCTAATGTTTATTTCTTAGAACCACACAAGATACACAAGCTATCATTGAGCTAGAGTGATAAAAGATGGAATGTTTTTGATAAAATAAGAAGCAAACTAGGGTGTTGAACCCTTAGAAAAAGGCCCCAAGGGTAGATCAAAATTTTACAACAAAAGGCCATTAAAAACACATTAACAATAGTAAGGTTTATAGTTTTTCTTAAGAAAACTAAATAAAACAGATCAAAATAGCCCAACCACAAGCCATTAAAAACATCAAGGTTCAATTTGTTTTATAAAAAAAAACTTAAATAGAGCAAAGAAAAAAATAGAACTAATCAAAAAGTTGTCCCCAATCCTCTATAAGGAACTTGTACAATTCCCCATAGTTGGTATTAGTGTTGGCCCTCGTATCTTTTCCATGAAATTTAAACTATGTATCTTGTAAGACACACATCATGGTAGCAGACCTATGCATAACTATAAACGAGGTTGTTGTACCCGTGACAAAATTTTCGTTGTAATGGAAACTCCACCTCATCGGAAAACTGATGAATGTTTGGTGTGTTATTGGCGCTTTCAAATGGGCTCTTTGCAACATTTTGTGTTTTTTGTCATCGATTGATGGATGAAGTTACGTTGATTTTGTGATGGAAACCACCAAATTTTTCTGTGGCGCTAACCAACGATGCTAGGTTGTGGTTTCGACAAATAAAAGTTGGTTGTTAAAGCGACAAAATTTATAACAGTGTTTTGTCGGTAATTCAACAATATTTTGTCGATATGTCACCAAACATTCATTGGAATTCGTAGTCAAATACAATAGTGTTATAGTTGAACCAAGAAAGTACTTTCATCTTTCTTTCTAGTTCTTCCACTTCAATTTTAAGAAAAGGCATCTCTACAACAGTTTGATTGCATTTAGTGCATCCTTTTTAGTTTTGTTCAACATTGGGGGCAATGTCAAATCCGTCCAAATTTGAGAGTGGTAAATTCATCTACCCAAATATACTAGGGCCCTTAATGTATTTTTCCTCATTCTCTTCCTCTTCTTCCTTATCTTTTTCTTAATTTTATTTCTCCTCAATTTTTGTATACTTGCTAGAATTCTCCCCAATATTGAGGTTAGGGATCAGATGACCAACAATCCGGTTAAACCTTTTTATGCTCGACCTAGAACCCCTTACCTCATCCTTTATGGTCATAGCCATGTTCAACTTGTCTTCCTCCTCCTTGGATTTCACATTCATCTTGGTGATAAATTATTCCTCCCCAACCAAAGTATCCTCCTCTTTAATGAACTAGATAGAGTTATTTTTTACTTTGGGAATTTTGAGATTCCTTGCAAAGCTCCACTTACTAGGAGATCCAGACATAGGAGTCCTCAGGGGGATATTTTTAAGGTTGCAAAGGCCCACTGCAACATCCTTCTGAG
The DNA here is from genome assembly GCA_007258455.2 of Sequoia sempervirens. Taxonomy (NCBI): domain Eukaryota; kingdom Viridiplantae; phylum Streptophyta; class Pinopsida; order Cupressales; family Cupressaceae; genus Sequoia; species Sequoia sempervirens. The sequence continues at coordinate 240,285 of VDFB02388529.1, read as the reverse complement.
ATGAGGAATAAGAGTTCTTATTGTTGATGTAAATAGGTAATTTTCCTAACTAATTAATTAGTGGGTCCTATTTACATGTTAAGTTCACTTAGGTCCTAAGAGTTTTTTCTACAAGTCTTAGTTGTCTAGATAATATCTTATCACATCTTATATACTTTAGGTTGTATTTTATGCTTGTGTCATTGGTCATTTAATATTGTTGAGGTAGTTGTCTCATTATACAAGATTAAGACACATGTCAAGATCTTGTCTAATTTTATCTCACGTCTTTTCCTTTATAAGAAAGACATCATATGTACATCACATATTAAATCTATCAATCTTGCATCCATAATCATAACATGATACTCAAGTTCCCTTTCTCTCTTGTGAAAGTTATTTGTGTCTTGCAAGTGATCTTGGGGTGTTGGGAGCTCACTATTAACTCCAACTTGGTATTAGAGGTTCAGTGCTACATACTTCTTCTCAGATTTGAGGGACCTATTTTGGCTTGAATATTTTTTGGGTGCGATTGGGGGATTCAAGGACCTCATGAATGAATCTAAGGTGTCTAGAGAAATTTAGGTTTTCCTTTCTTTTTGTCAAATTTTATCATATTTTGTCAGATCTACAAGGGTTTTAAGTCGGGTGAAGATTACCAGATCTTGGAGGTAGCTGAATTTTTAGAGCACTTTGGGTCAAAACTGACCCTACCATTGTGTTTGGAAGGCCCAAAAACCTAAGTATTGACTATCAAATCATCAAATTTGGACTTTTCCCCAAGGGAATCAAAGGAAATTTTTGGTTTGTTACCATTTTTGTATGACCGTACGGATCTGTACCCAATTGTATCGTACAGTGTCATCCTGTCACTACAAATTATGTCAAGAGAATCAACATATTTCAGAGTATATTCTTTGTTGGTATCAGACTGTGTACACCACTTCTCCATCTGCCTTGTGCTTTGTACATGTGCTACTATTCTTGCATCACATCACTGGCACAAAGGTATGAAATTCGCAGGGTTTAATATCAATTTTTTTTATTTTATTAAAACACTAATGATTTATTTTATTACACCAGTGTTTTAACCCTTGGTTGCGGGGTTAAAAACCCTCGGCTAGCTCTTCTTTGTAGGGGCTTATGCCTCAAGTGGCACGACTTAGGCTTGTTTCTCCCATGTCATCGAGTCGTCTCCCACCCATCACTTTGTTGGCAGTAGGGTGGCAATGTTTTTTTCAACAAATTTTAAACCAATAGTTGTATGGGTGCTCAGGGGCCTATGGCCCAAGGGCCCAAATTTTTCCTCCTAATGCTCGAATCAGGTAATTTTTTCAAAATGTCATAACTTTTTGCCACTGTGTCAAATTTTTGAAAAAAAGATATCATAAAAAATCTAGCTCAGTTTACTTTGTAGTGGTGAAGGTATTTTTTCTAGATTCTAATATTTGGTACTAGTATTTGTTGTTTGAAGTTGGATTTAGATTTTTGGCTCTCGAGCTCAAATTTTTTCCAAGATATTTGATTTTAATGATTCTTGTGGTGTTGGAAAGGCATTAAGGAGCTCTATCAAGCCATCCATGCACTTTTTTGAGGTTTAGCTCTAGGTATATTTTATTTTATATTTGTGTGTATTCATGTTCTATTTGATCACTTGGACATACTATCACTCGAGAAGGTGTAATTTTGATCCTTGCACTTCATTTTAGATCTAGAGCAATGTTCTATCTCTCGTTGCTTCAATTAGATTCTAGGGTTGCTCCATATCAAGAGTTTTCTAGTGTCCTTTGACATCAAGATAACTGTTGCTTTATCATGATTCCAGACTTTCTCCAACAATCAAGAGTTTCCAGTGTTTCTAGCATCAAAATCATGTTGTCCTTTGTTGCTTGGATTAAGGTTCCAATCTCTTATGGGGGGGTCTTCTTTCTGACATGGGGTTTTGTCCTCATTCTTCATGGAGAGTATTATTGTATCTTTTCTCTTTTGGGGAGGAGTTTTATCCAACTGGGTTTTCCCCTTTCCCCGTTTGTGAGAGATTGCATTTGTACATGGGTACCTAACATGGCCTCATAGTTGGGACCCATCTTTGCATCATTTACACAATAATAATTGAAATACAAAAGCTAAGTTAGCACATGGATAAGATAAAAAGACAACAAGAGTTTCGTCTTGATGTGCATGAGTTTAGGAACACTTTAGAGTGGAAGAATGAAACCATGATTAATGATATAGATTCCTTGAGGCACATAATATTGTAGTTATTCTCGCAAAACTACAAAGGCTAAAAAATTCTTTATATTTTTTAGAAAGTGTAGACACTGAAAATATCCTGATTGACATCATGCACTCGATTCACTAACACCGATTCTTCCTTAATCACGTCCACACTAACCAATTAATTGAATAATCTTTATTTAATTAATTTAATTCCTCCTAAAATCAGATAATACACTTTATCAGATTATTTCATCATATTCTTCCTTTAATTAAATAATGAACTTTATTTAATTAATGCTCTTCATTTAATTAAATAAATCAATTTTATTTAATCCTAATGTCCTTCATTTAATTGAATAAATCATTTTATTTAATTAAATTACTAATGTTCCAATATCCTCTCATTTGATTTAAATAAACTCAAAACATCTAAATCAAATGTCACCAATCAAACTAATTTCATCTAAGTTAGTTAATCCTAAATTAATTAACTCCTAACACTAATCCTCGATTCCTCTAGCTTTTGCAAGTTGCACATATAAATCAATTTATTTGATTTACTAATTCCCTCTATTTTCATTCAAATGTGGCATATTCTTTTGAATATTCCACCCACTTGAATTTTACCTCCTAAAGGACTTTTGTCCTCCACCTTTGCATTGAAGGCTCTTACATGTCCTCTCCTTGAGCCAACTTGGCATTAATTCCTCTTACATCCCCTCTTACACAAGCCACCTCTTGAAATTCAAATTTAACCTACATGCATTGTGCTCCACCTCCCTTCATTAGTATGTTGACAAGTGGCACAATGCCATTGGTCCCTTTTTTAATCCCACATCCATCCCATTCTTCACTCTTCAATCCTTCTTCCTTATAAATAGAGGCCTTCTCTATTGATTTGAGGACACAACTTCATGCAAATACATTATAGTCATTTGAGCTCAAGGCATCCATGATTTCATCCACACTTTCATCCAAGTTAGCATAGAATTTCATCATCCATAGCTAGGTTATTGGAATTTTACATCAAGAATCACACATCTACCATCAAGCTTATCAAGGAATTGGGAAAGGGCTTCTTTCCACATCAAGAAGTATAAATTCCCCTATGGGATGCTGGTTTGAGCATTAGAATAGGATTTCATTAGTAGATTACTTGATATTTTGCTTTGATTTCATGTTCTTGTGTTTGAATTAATTTCATAGGGAATGCTTGTTTACACTTGTTTATGGACTAATGTTTGATTGTTTGTTCATGTTTGAGCAGGTCTAGGCAAAGCATTCACAGAAAGAAAGTGAATAGATAAATCACAACAATGGAAGAAAATCTAGGAAAGGTAGGGATTAGATTCAAGCTTAGGTGAGGAGGGTCAAGCAGAGTTAGGGGATGGGAAAGATGGGTGAGGAAGTGAAACCTTATCAAGATCTAACTACATGGGAGAAGGATTATTAGGCAAATATTCACCTCCTTCAATAATCTAGTGAACCATGGCACAATTTCATCTCTTGTGTTCTTTAACATTTTGATTTTGTCACGTACGATTTAGATCTTATGTAGGTGGAACATAGGTGCTTCCCAACATTAATTCAATTTCTTCCCTTATTGGAGAGGAACTGAAGGAACTGTCAAAGGTTGGGAGATAATATGAGGAGGAGGTTTTTGCACACTAGATTGCTTTCCTCGAGACTTCAAAGAGATAGGAGGAACAAAAGCAATCCCCGAATGCCATGTGTTTTCCTCATGGTCTTGGATAGGATGGTGGAGGTGGAACCTTAGCATAGATGCTAGACACTTAGGGACGAGCAAGGAAAGATACCCAATTTAGGCATTGATTTGTTCACTACCTGTGGAATAGGAGAAACAACCATCATAGCCATAGGAGACCAAGGAGCTTCAAGGGTAACAGTCGAGATGGTAGACGAGTTGTTCTTGATAGATAGTTGGGAAATGCATCCAACCTTGAATTCTTTATAAAAAAGAACATCATCATTGGGTCAAATAGGCTAGGTTGGTTGTAGCTAAAAGTAATCGAGTGAAAAGTTCCCACAAAGAGATAAGGGTATGAACCCACTATGATGTACAATGTGTACTTTTCCTTCAAATATAAACTTTAGGCATTTATGGATGACAAAGGGGATCACACTCGTGGAAGTAAGCCATGGATGACCTAACTTCACATGAAATTGATTTGAGGTAGGAATTATGGAAAAAGGTGCATTCGGGCTCTTTGGTCCTACCTACACATGAACGGTAAAGGCACCAATGGTAGGGTGAGTAAAATCATCATGTGTTCTAACCGAGACTTTCAATTGCTCGTACATGTCTCGATACAAACCATGCACATAAAGGAACTCTTTTGTAACTACAATCACCAAGCATATATGACCAATGAGTACTCTACATGTGGGTTTTCCATTAATTATAGCAATAATATAAAGAGGACCATTAGGGACATGAATAGAGGAATTAATGTGGGTAAAAGTGATATATGGAAGGATTTTATCTTGTTCATGATGAGGGTGAACATCTATCATGGAAATTATGTTTTACAATGGTTTACTTGTATGATTGGAGGTTATGGAGCAGGAAATGTATCAACAAATGGATCTACAAGATTAGCAGAATGGCTAGGTAATGGGTTGGTATAGTTTTCAAGTTTTATTTGGAGGTGCAACATATTTATTTCCTATGTCATCCACATTGTCCACCTGAATAACATTAGAGTTGATGAGGTCATGCAATTGGTGCTTCAAATGCATGCATCACTCGATATCATGTCCAAGTGTGTGATGGTATTGAAAAGGTCTTTGGGTCAAAAGAAGGAGGTAGAGGTTTGGTAGTGCCCACCAAACATATAGAAGGGAATTGAATCAAGTTATTGTTAAGAAATTGTAGCATGATGGAATGGAGGGACTTATAAAGTTGAGATAATTTTTGATTCTTTGGTTTAAATTGATAGGTGGTTGTAACAGGTGTTGCAGTCGTAGCTTGAATGATTGATATTAGGAGCAACAACCTCAAGTTGACCAACAAGATTTGATGAGTAAAATTCCTTGTACTAGCTAACCAAAAATTAGTAATCACGAAGAGCCATGCAAAGATGTATGAATGATGAATATCGCACCAATAGAATCTTATCCCAAATATAGTCGTAGGTTTCATATGAAAACCCATTGCACATTAGCATTCAGAAGGGAATATTGGATTTGAGAGAAGAGGCCTTGATATCTCCCTATAAATTTAGTCACTTTCCCCTTCGATCGTTGCTTATAATGAACCAAATCAATCAATTTGACTTGAAGTCCAATATTAGCTTGGAAATGTTGGAGAAATTGATTGAAAAGTTGTTGAAAAGAAATAGATTGAATTTTTATGGTAATGAACTTTGAATAATAAAATCAATCCGACAAGGCCATGTGTGATAAAACTTATATAACAATTGAGTTTCCTGAACCAAAGTGAGCCTCCAAATAGAGTTAATAGAGCAATGATCCTAATCCAAGAACAAAGTGAAATCACTACATTGCTTGTTAAAGCAATATAAATAAACAATGTAAAGGTTGAAACATGGTTATTAAAGAAGGGCCAACTTGTCAAAATGAAACCAATTGTTCTCAAAGTCCTGTTTTCATTTATCACAAAAGCTATACTTCATTTGAATAACCAAAGCCTTATCAACAGATGTCATTCCAAATGAATAACATTTTGCCACATGAGTACTTGAGGAACAGAATATTTCTGAAATATTATCTAAGGATTTTGTTCAAGGACAACCAAAGACAACTGAGAAGTCAACAAATGGGTTATGAAAAAAGTATGATGGAGGATTGGACTATGATTGGCTTTGATTCATGTTCGATATTTGTTGTTGTAAAGAGCTCACATTTTGTAAAATTTGGTTATTGATGGGATTGATAGGTGAGATGTTTTGAGAATGTGTAGTCTAATATGAAGGAATAGAGCTAGAAATAGGTGTATTGGTATTTTGGTAAGTGAATTGCAGATAAGGTTAACTAGAAACATGTTGGCAACTTGGTGGATTGACATTTTGAGAAGTAAATGGGAGGATGGAGGTAGGTGGAACAAAACTATATTGGTTTATAATATTCCCACATGTAATCCCAAAACTAGTGTTAATACTATTACTAGATTACGTAGTAGGATTTATAACATAAGAAGTGAAAGTTGGAATAGGAGATGTCTCCATAGGTATTGACACTTTTTTCTCCATATGGTTTTATGGGATGCATTGTTGAGAATTTTTGCAGAATTAGCTAATGTCATAATGTTTGAATCCACTATGTGAGCTAGGCTACATTGAAATTATACACTTTGTGAATCATTAAATATCATTTTTTGAGGATTCTCAATAAGAGGGATGACCTCTCCAACCAAATATTTTGCACTCAAGAATATTTGGAGACCAAGTCCTTGTCTAGTTTTTGAAGTTGATCCTTGGGAACATAAGCCACAGAGTTATCAAACCCTGAAAAATCATGAGGAGGTTGTGACTCTGAGATCCCGGGCAAGGTAAGAATTGGATCCAAATGTGATTGTGTTCTAGAATTTCCTTGGATGAAAGACCTAATAAACTCAAGCTCAACACCGGAGCTAGTCAAAGTACGGGAAGCCATAAGTCAATAAATTCTCCTCATAGGAATGTCAGATTGAGAACACCAAGTTGTGAAACTCATAAATCAAGTATAAATTCCATGACACACAAATGTTCATAAGAAGTGGAAGATAGAATAAACTAATGACAAGATGGATATGTTGATGATATGTTAGAAGAATATAAGGTGTTTTAGGTTTTTTGTTTTGTAATAGCATAAGAGAGAAAATATTCAAATGCTTTGTTTTCTAAACTAAACATACAATTTTTGCATATGAAAATAAGATATTTACATAATCTAATGTCATAACCAAGTGAAACTGATTAAAGAATATATATAGTTATATTAGAAGATCTGCAAATATAAGCTAATTCATGTTTATCAAGATGTTAAGGTGAAAATGTGAGAGGTGATTTAGACTAATGAATTAATCTAAGTCAATCTTTCCATCTTAACCTTCGAGACAAAAAATCAACCAAGAGATGTTGTTTAGCTAAGGTTTTAGTCCCTTTTTTTTTGTGGGATGCAAGAATTGATAAGAATATGTAATGAACTAGGTGACTAAGAACAATAGAATTTGAAAGTTATGAAATAAAATATTAGAAACATAGATCATATCTGAGTAAGAAATACTGTCACACCCCGTCTTGTTGTTATGATTTACTTTTACCTTCATAGGTAAATAGGATGGTAAATGCAGTCATGATTTTGATATGTTGTTAAATAAATGGAATATTGAAATAGGTATTAAGGTATTATTGCCTTGGAAGAGTAATTATGTTTACATTGATGAAGAACATACATTGTTATATGAATATACTAAAGTTTTATGATGCATGTGGATTTATTATGAATGTCTAATTACCTTTGCATATGTGCTAAGTTGGTTGCAGGGACATGTTCAATCCTCCTGAAGGGAAGGTAAGTATCACTCAAGAGAAAAGGAGATAGGGTAACCTTTAATGTAGTCTAACTAAGCTTTCACACACTCACTAGTAGAATAGTCGAGTCAAGTCATAGTGTTTGGGAATCGGTAAGTTACCCTTTAGCATGAAGTGTTTGCAATAAAAAAGGAGATAGATTTATGTTAGGATCATTCTTGATTTATTTTTAGTGCTTGATGCTTGAAAGTACAATTCTTTATATTGCTATGCTTGATTGATATGGTGTATGTACAATTGAATGTGTGTGTGTGTGTGTGTGTCTATATATATATATATATATAAATATAAATGTCAACGATGATCTATAAGCATTGAAGGAACATGTACATGAAAATTCATAGGTAGACATACCTATGTGCACTTATGAACGGGTTGCTTATGAGCATAGAGATATCGAAGGACAATATGACATGTATGTACATATAAATATATATGATATATGTATAAATATCGACCAACAAGATAGTAATTGTTAATGTGATATATATATATATATATATATATATATATACATGAATGATATATGAATGTGTACTTGATCTTATTCATTTGAATATCGAATGTTTACATATTTAGTAGTCATGGAATATATATATTTATATAGAAAGTGATTAAGACTGACTTATTTATACAATGTGAAATATATAATGAAGGACGATTTAGACAAAATATAAAGATCGATATATTCAAGTATGACATTAGATGATAAAAGGAAAATATGGTGCAATAGGATATAGCACTCAAAACATATGTTAATGCATATCATTTTCAAATTACTTATAAATGAATTGCATAAAACTTTAGACTGCTGCAAGTTAATAAATTCAAAAATAGAGCACGTACCAATCCAAATGTTATTTTAAATGTGTCGGTAGAATAGCTTTGACTAAGTCGACTTCTTTATGAGCTGCAATATGTGAGAGAATTTTTCTAGAAACCAAACTGCGACCTTGAAAGTAAGGGGAAGATGTAACTTGACGCCATATCATAAAATGGCTAAGTGTTGTAGAATTCTAGTATGCCTAGGATCGACTAGCTGTGTTTGAGCATGTGCTTCTTTGAAAATTTCAAATTGTTGTGTTGATCATTGAACCCATTTGTTGTGTTTAATCTGTGACTACTCTCTTACAAATTCGTCGCCTTTCTTCATATAAGTTGAGTCGAATTATAATGACTGAGAAGTGTCAAGCTTTGTACCTTCTTTGTAGCATTATTGGGCTGATTCTTGTGTATAAATATGGGTCGATCATATCCCATTATTCACACTTTTTCTTATGTAACAGTACGTTGTCGTTTTGTTGTAGTTTTCAATTGCGAGTTTATTATTTTTGCTAAGAGTCTTTGGTAAGAGATTTTTAGTGAGACTAAGCGAAGGAAGGTTGAATTTTAAGTTGTTAGCAAGAGGAGGCCAAGCTAGGAAGCTCTATAGTCAATTGGATTAAGCGTTTGACAATCATAGAGTTCTATCTTATTCTATTTTATCCTCAAATATGAAAGATTACTATTTTAATTGTATTTTATTGAATTGCATTAGGATGCTTGAATTAGAGTTATATTCTATTTGTTTATAGGAAATCAAAAGAATTTGGTTGTTATGATTTCCTTGTAAGTGTGTACATACTCCATAGTAAGAAGTGATTGTCTATCAATAGTATTTATTTATTAGATCTAGTGAATAGCTTAACGGGGTGATGAATAATCTTATATAGCTTATTTGGGGAATTCATATAATGTTCTATACACAGATAGATTATGCTACATGTATAATGTGATATGTGTCAATGTCATGAAGTGACATGATACTATTAGCTTACAATGCTAGGAAACCTTAGGTGTGATAAGGTTTAGCAATACATCAATAGTGATAGTATGAACTATGAGATGATGTGACATCATATTGTTAATCTATACTTGAATGATCCCTTGATCATTACTTTACTATTGAACAAAACCCTAGGTTAAGTGTAACCTATGTGGGTCTAGAAGTCTACTTGATTTATGATTGAAACCGAAGGATAAGAACATCTTCTAAGATTGAGATATTTAGTTGATTACCCTTTGGAATCAACAAGTTGAGAATAACCTACTTGGAGGGGTTATGTAGTTGAGCTTGTTTATAGCACATGGGTTTAGATTACCCTATACAATCCAATTGATTGTTGAATATAGATTATATCCGAGATTAGGGACTCACCTATGTGGTTAAATAGATCACTTGAGTTTATGGAATACTATTTGCATGAAACCATAGGAGGGATTACTTAATGGGTTAGAGTTGTTACCTAATTGGTTGTTTTATACTCTTGATATGAAGTCATATTATTGGCAAGACTTACTCTTTGAATAACCCTTTTTACTAAGGATGTTACACTCTCGAATAGAATCATCTATTGATATGATTAATCTTCGATTGAGATCATTTATTTAAGAGAATATACTCTTGACGAGAATCACTTATTCCCGTGATATTATCTTGAATGAAGTCATTTAATTATGAATATTTATTCTATGATAACATGAAGCTTATATAGCTACGCTTAGTTTATTAGGTTATTCTTGGAGATAGGATGTTCATTGAAGGGAATAGCTTGTTAAGTTGTTTATGCAAAAGTAAATGTGTAGACTAGGAAAACTTGTATGTTATACCTAGGGATTAGAATATCCATTGAAGGGAGAGTAACTTTGCATGTGAATACTTGAGGGAAATATCATTGTGAAATAGAAAAGGAAATATATTGTTCTAAGTTTAGGGATTACCTATGGAAGGAAATTGGCTATGCATAGTATATGATTGGTCATTATCCAAATTGAGCTATGGTAGTGTATTGAATAGGAAGACTATCACTCGAAGTACTAGGTGAGAATACTTTGGCCAAAGTAGTGTAAGTTGCCATTGTTTACACTGTTAGTTCATTGTGTTTCGTTTATGCATGCTAGTTTAGGATTGTAGTGGATGCAAGATCTAGTTATGTAGGGCACAACACAGCTCAAATAGGCTATTGTTATGAGGTTTACCAACCAAACACTCTATTGAAGGGTAGGGCCATATATCCATTGATAGATGTGTGAGGGACCACATTTAAGTCTATGGTTGGAAAAAAAGTGCTTGAGTGATGCTTCTCCTCATCAATTGGCGGTCAAGGTTTGTGGATTTTTGCACCATTATTTGGGGTAACTAGAGTGTATGCACTAGGGAGTGAGGACATCCATAATGTATGCACCAATGTGGCGACATTAGGACCAGTATGTATACCTATTGCAAAATGAAGCTCAGAAGAGCTATGTATGTATCTTGTACCCATTTAAATGAAAGGATGTATTCTTGAATGATAAACTTGAGTTTATTCAATATGAAATCTATGTTATGGAAAGATATGTGAAATTACAATGAAAGTTTGGAATAGTGATTACTCAAATGTGCATGTAATTTACATTAGAGAAAGGAAAAATTTCTATTGCTATGTTATGACATCATGGTTTATTCACTTGAGGTAAAAACTTGGAAAATTTTACTGAGTAGAATACCAGGGTTACAAATACAAAGAGGAATTTGATGACAAAAATAAGGGTTGATTTGGTAGGATGACAATGTGTCCCGTAGGTGTCCAAAAATGCTAGAAAATAGGGTTTCATTGTTAGAACATATTTGGAAATGTATGAAGACCTATGACTGTAAAAATTAGGATATAGTGTGTGGTTGTGCTCAGATAGTCAACATGCCCTAGTTTATCAATGATGAGTTCATGAAGACAAGAACTAGGGTTTTGGAGTCTTTAAAAGAGTTGAGATGCAAAGTCCACATTACACAACAACCTGGAAACTTTCAAAATAGATAGAGGGAAAGGGTTGTGTCATATAGGGGCTTTCCTTGGTCAAACTTTGTGTTGGTGTTCCCATCTCTACAATGGAAATGATGATAAATGATAAAGAGTGTATGCTCTCGAAGGATAAAAATAAAAATAATAAAGATAATAATGATGATAACACAATAATATATTACCACTCAAATTAGAAACCCTTGTTGGATTGATGCATCTATGTCAATCTCATGTACAAGGAGGAAAAATAGGTTTCCTTAAGATCTTTCAAGTGTTAGCACATATAATAAAAATAATAAGAATAAATAAGAAACAATAATACTTGAACATGAATTGATTGATTGATTGCAAACTGTAATTGACTTGAATTATGTCTCTAATCATTTTCTTTCTTGCTTGCTCGTTTCTAATTCTAGCACTTATTATTTTATAGATTATCTAGTTGTCTAGACTTGTGAAGGAGAAAAGAAGTTGTATATATATGAATTCAAACACATATTGAAATAACCATTTTAGAGAGGTTGACAAATAAAGTTGTTTTTTAAATCATATTGAGGCTGACTTTTAAATTCAAAAATTTGGGCATGAATAGCCAGTATACTAGCATGTCGCACTAGGGTCCATGCACAATTTGATTTGCAAGGGCCTAAAAAATAAGGAATTAATCAATTTTTCCAAAAAAGACAACAAAACAAGAATATCACAACCATAATTAAGCACATGCACCAAAATGGATGCCAAACCTAGTGTGAAATTGTGAGTGGCAACAATTTGCAATGCTATAGTGGGAGAATGCCATGTTCCTTGTTGTAGGCCCATATATTTTGGTGCATTCCCTCTTTTAGAAACTCTCTATTATTTTTGGGTGTAGTAGATTCTCCTAATGTGTGTGAGATGGTTTCATTTTAGTTGGAAGCATCGTGATGGATCTCTTGTATGTGACTAAAACTATGCTTGTCTCCTCCCTATTGGACTTCTCATGTGCATTGATTCCCTACTACATTTTTTAAAGGATTTTTTTTTTTGAATTTTTACACTCAAGTGTCAAATGGCTTTGTCCTCATCACAAGTAGTTATGAAACTCTCATGCTCCTCACTTTTTATTTGTGGAATTTCACTTTAGTCACATGATTTGATTCATGGTGAGTACATGCATGTTTGTGGGTTTGTATTTTCAACTAGGATCCTCTCTTTTATGCTTATGCACTTCTTTCCTTGCACACAGATCTTTTGTTCTACCCTAGTAAAGTTAGTGTCTTTCTTAGTGACCCTTCTAGAGACTTGTGGCTTCCACAAACATGTTTATTCCTTAAGTGGAGGCCTCTTTCCATTCCAACAAGTTCTTGCTTGTGTTGTGCAAATTCTCAAGTCTTGGTTTTAATGTTATATTTCTTTGGAGAATAGCATGTGTTATGGGGGATACAATATTCTCTTCATCATTCATAGATCCTTCTATGTTTTTAACACAAAGGTGAAAAAATATATTAAAAAATAATTAATTATAAAGTAATCCTACCTGTCTTAAAAGACTCATGGCACACCAATTCTAGAGAATTTGGAAAATCTAGATGGATTGAAAATAGACAACCAACAAGAGAGAATGAAACTTTCAAACCCCATGTATAGTACATAAACATTTGTTTCCCTAAATACTAATCATTCTCTAAGTATCAAAAGTATGTTTTCCCTTATGATAAAAAAATAGACCAACAAAAAAACCATTTTAAAATACTAATAATAAAGTTAATCATGGTGGAATAAATATAAAAACACCACAAGAAATAGCACACCACTAAGAAACACAATAGGAATCACAAATTGAGAGAGGCATTGTAGTTAGCATTTACCAAATCACTAAAGTGTCTACTCATATACCAAATAGGGTATCTTGGTCATTTTAGTATCAACGTTAATGATGTTCTAACTAAAAGTTGATTTATATACAATTACAAAATAGTTACATGATTTCCTTCCCTTCTAGTATTGTTTCACTTTAATAATGAAACCATGAATGAATATTTTGATGTCTTGCTTACATTCATTCAATTGTGACTACTTGAAGTGAGAGAGCTTTCTCTTAAAATTATCTACCAAGATTTTAGAGTCAAATTCTAGAATAATATCACCAAAATACCTTTTCTTAGCATGTAAAAGAGCTTGGTGAATGGTTATAGCCTCCACAATATTATTAGAACCAACACAAAGACTACCTACAAACCAATGACTCTGGCATTATGATTATGACAAACACCTCTCATGCCAACATTTATGGGATTGCCTTTTGAAGCATCATTAACATTAATTTTAATCAAGCCAAAATGAGGGTGTTTTAATTGAATAAGTTAATAATAATGAAGTTTGTTATTAAAAGAGGAAAAAGAAGGAGAAGCTACAGGAATACCAATTATCATTAGAACTTTAAAGTCCCACTAAGAACTCGATTGATAATATTAAATCTAAACTTGAAAATTTTCTTTTATATTGGCCATGATTATGCCCCAAACTTTACTTACATGTCTTGTTATATCATTGAAAATCCCTTGATTTCACTCCAACCAAATATTCCAATAGATCAAACTATGAAATATATCATGCAAAAGATCAGGGTTTTTAGCTTCAAATAAGATCTTGGTTGATTCTTGAGAGTCTTGGATAGACTCAAAATTATTCCATAAAATTTCCAACAAATTACACCATAAATGGTGAAGATAAGTGGAAAGGGAGAAACCTAAATGAAGATATCTACCAAACTTCTCATCATGAAGGAAAATAATACATTTGTTTGAATCCACAACTCCTCTTTTTCGAAGTTTATTCTAATGAAGAAGTTTATCTAAAGTTGCAATCCATGTGAAATCATTAATCTTGAAGCAACATTTAGGGTGCAAAACCCTTTTATAAAGCTTAGAATTCTTAACTTCCAAGTTCTCGTCCAAAAGAGTTTTATAACTAACTTGCATAGTGTAAGTCCCAACCCCTTTCAAACCCCATCCAAGGAAATCTAAATGTCTATCTAAAGATGTTGAGAAACAAGGTGAAACTAAACTACAAAGAAAATTAATATGCATTTACACATCTGAAATAAATATTATCCAATATGATGATATTTAATTGCACAATCAATAATAATGTAAAAATAGATATACCAACAACAATAATGTAAAAGCAACAATACCAATGATAACACCATATTTATGTGGAGAAACCCTTTTAGAAAAACTCCACATGAGAAAGAGGGAAAGTATATTATTAATCTTCAAGAAGAGATATACAATAACACACTTCACTACAATTCTATGGGCAATTTGGTAGCACCTATTACCTGCAACTCAATATGAAATTATTATCTCAAGGATCCAATTTATAAATATTTTTGAGAGGGAATACCACTATGGTATCTCAAAACAACAAGCTAAAAACACCTAGAAAACCCCACACCTCCCTTAGGGGACAACCCATAAACATAGTAAAATTTATTTAATATTCACATGGGCGCATAACCCATAGCCAATGAAAATGGTCAATCCTAGGTGCTCCATTACTCTTTGATGGCTCTAATGGTTTCACACAAAAAAACATGCAATTACACACAAACTTGGGGCACCTAGCATGCATTGGCATGCAAATGACAATTTTCAACATGCATCAACAAGCAATGAAAGATTCTTCCACTTCCAAAGTGGACTCCCAAATGGAATATTCCTCCATCATGCCTTTTAATCATTACTAACAAGTGTCCACCTATATGAATTCAATTAAAAAATTTCTAGGAAAATAAATAATAAACATTTAATCTCTTATGTCCTTGAGAACACTTTTCGAGGAACATGGAGACACATAAAGGATAGGATAGAAATTTTAATGTCACCTATCCTAACAAAGGATACCTTCCAAGATGTTAAAGTATGAGCTAAAAACCCAATTAGGAGAGGGAATTCTTGACCTAGACAAAGATATGTATGTTTCAATTTCTAAATCTCCACACCATCATACATGGCTACATACTATTTTTTTTTAAATCAAAATTCAATACATTTATTTTTTAATTCCATGAGATCAACAAGTTCAACACAAAAAGGGATATGTTGGTCCCATACATCATCTCAAAAAATAACAAGGTCTCTTTTACCCACAATCTAAAAAAGGCTATATTTAGTCAAACTACTACATAATTTCATAGTTTTTTGTATCTAAAAACCTCTTCCAAGGGTCGGCATGGAAGGGAAAAAAAACATAATTCTTTATATTCAACTACTCGAACTTGAGAATTTTCCCCCATAAGGCATGTTCCTCCACACACTATCTCCAATATAGTTTGGAAACAAGAGCCATATTATTAACGAAGAAGATCTCATACCTAAACCATCTCTCTTTAGGGTGAAAAATATTATCTCAATTAATCAAATGCCACTTTTTTATGTGAATTTCCTCCCCAAAGAAACTTTCTCATCTTGCAATCCAAAATCATGGATGATTCCTTTTGGATCTACAAGAGCTATAAATCTATAAACCAAGGGAGCTTGAAACACAACTTCAAACAAGATTATACAACTAGCCATAGAGAGGTGTTTGTGTCTCCAATGACTCATATGATGTTGAACAAAATCCAACATAATACTTGAGTCTTTTTTCCCAAGACAAGTAGGAGAAACAAGGATACCCATATATTAGAGAGGAGGGAAAGCAACTTGTAAATTAAGGATATTAGAAATTTGTTCCTAAACATGAGGGTTAATATCAAAAAATAAAATCTAAGAATTTTGTTTGTTCAAGAGATCACTAAATGCAGTTATATAAATGTCAAGAGCTTTCCCAAGAACAATAGCTTCCTCTAGAGTTTCATTTCTCCTCAAAAAAGTGTCATCTTTATGTAGAGCTAAGAGAGAAAACAACACCTTGAAACACTTATTCAACTATATGCCTCTTTGTAACATTTTGCAACTCAAACATTTGAATTAAGAGTCCCAAACTCAGTCAAGTTCTTCAAAACACTTAGTCAACACCATTAATCAAGATAAACTTCCTTTACAACTTCATTCAATGGCACATGCTGGTTGCAAGTACAAACTTTGTCTTTAGAAGCACAATTAGAACATATGTCACCTTGCATTGAGTCAAAATAGCAAATAAATACTTTTACAACATCTGCCCTTTCATTATACCATTAGTTCCTTATGATTGTTCGTCAATGTATAACAAAGACACTCTTTGATTACAAACACAAATTTGGATCTCTAAGACATAATCAATCCAGTCTATACATGATACACCTTCATATGAGTTGAAATGACAAGATCACATTCATTACATAACCTGCCCAATCATCTTTTTTCCATTCTTTATGACTGTCTATTAAGTGTGCTACAATGGCTCTCTTAAGTCACAAACTTAACTTCATCTTCCCAAACACCAAAGGCTGAGCCAAAACTTTGAGCAACATTGCTAGACTTGAAACGACATGAACAAACCCTTTTTTCACCCCAAGAATTTAGTTAAGGAGTGCTTCCTCCATTACTCTACCCCATTCCTACTAGGTCTGCCATAGGTTTGACAGAGCTTCCCTTCAAACAAAGTCCCTCAATACTGAATGTAAACAACCTTTAAGGTTCCCTTCATCATGTATTAGAACATATCAAAGACTCACCATAAGTTGCTTGAAGAAAAATGCACAAATTCAGACTGTCTTCATTCCATAACAGAGTTAATTAGGTTTGCACCCAAGAAGGGCTTATTCATTTAACTACCTTTGATCACAAAATTATTGGAAAACCACTTCAATCACTCATATATAGACTTTCTTATGCTTAAGGAACCTTTATAAAATCACTCCCATGCTTATTTTCCAAACCCTAGGTTAAGTTCCATTGGAACTCTGCATTTTATTAGACTGTGACAGATTTCAGTCAAAGAAACTCCCAAGTTTCCACATTATAATCTTATTAATTCAATCTAAAACCTTAATAACATTAAATAAGATATTATAAAGACAATCTCCACCATATTTTAGCAATTTTCAATGAGTGTAACGTGAGAAATCTAAAATTTGCAGGCCACTGGTCACCCTAATAAGGGTTTTGGATGTTATGAGAAAAAAAAAAGATATCTCTTTCAAATGAATACCAAAATGCATGAACCAAGCCCAAATGGATGGTGATTAACATTACCAACATTTACCAACCATTTTTCATTAGATACAACTCGTACAATTTTGTACAAGACCTGGAAATGCAAGTTTTTTAGAAGAAAAATGGTAAAAATCGGAGTTTTACTTTAAATTTGTTCTTTATTCAACCACCCTTGAAGTTATCAATGCTACAAAATCCTTTTTAAAGGCATTCCAACTAACTTTAAGCCTTTTAACCAACTCCTAATGCCTAAAACTACCTATGCCACTTCTATGCAACTTTTACATAGCAAATGGTAAGTTGACAACTCTTTACATTTGTTTTCATTTTTACACTTTTTGGACTTAGCAAACACCAAATGGCCTAAAATATATGAAACATGAGTCTAATAACATGATTTAAAAAGTGGGAATAATAACATTGAGTCAAATTTCAAAAATAGCTTCATGGAGGCCTAATTATGCCAAGGTGCTCCTGCACCACATCTACAAGTTGATGGAAAAGTGGATCCATAGCTTGCACAATGTGAAAGCCAAAAATAGAACCAAAACACAAAAAGTGTTTTAAAAACATGTCAAGTCATACCAAAAAGAGAGAGATATGGAGAGAGAGGATCACCCCTAATGTAGACTTCTTTTAGAGTGAAAAGTATTGAAAATAGAACCATTTATAATCATAGAAAAATTAGAGGTGCAACATGCCATGAATAATTGAATCCAATTATCATCAATACCAAAGGAACATAAGATATCTTCCAAAATTTTCTAGGAGGCCCTACCATAAGTCTTAGAAAGATCAAGTTTCATGAGTATATTTATTTTGTTGTTAACATACATAGAGAAAATGGATTCTTGGAAAATAACAAGATCATCAGTAATTTGGTGACCTTCAACAACCCCCCTCCCCCATATTTTCTCAAGAGAAATAATAGAAGGAACTATTTTAGCCTCTCAACAATAGTTTTAGAGAAAATCATATAGATAGTTTTATAGAGAGCTATGGGTTGAACATTAGAGAAATTAAAAACACGATCTTTCATAGGGTTCAAAGCTAATAAAAGAGTTGTTAAGGGATTTTAACATTTTTTTTTTTATGTGCACAATTTCATATAAGCCTCCAAAATGTCATATTTGACAATATCCCAAAAAGCTTGAAATAATTCAATAAGAAAACCATCAAGACTTGGAGATTTATCTATTTTCATCATAAAAACAACCTTCTCTAATTCATCCATGGAAATAGGGTCATTGAGGAAGGAGTTATCATTAGGGGAGATAAGTCTAGGAATACAATTCAAAATGATATGTCTATTATTAACAAAAAAAATAGTAGAGACTTTGAACAACTTTCAAAAGTGAGAAACAAATTCTAATTGAATATATTGAATGGATTCAATCCTAGGTCCATCCTATCATTGAATCTCCTTAAAAGCATTAACATTTTTTTGTGCCACAACAAAGTGATGAAAAAACAAAAAATTCTTATCCATTATATGTAACCATTTAGCACGATATTTTTGTTTCCAGATGATTTCATCTTGAATCTTAGTCTTTTCTAATTCATTCTAGAACTTAGAAGGAAGAGTTAAGATATCCTTAAGCCATGTTCTTGATGACAACTTGAATATTTTCCAACTTAGACAAAACACCTCTTTTTCTTTGTAGAATATTTTCATATGAAGAAGAATTTCATTCTTTGAATTTTATTTGGCAAAACATAATTCATGGAATAGAACATACAAAGGTGTAACATGACGATTTTTACCTTGTTGCCACAAAATTATTATCTTCTCTTCCAAGTCCTCTTTTTTAACCATGAGTTGGAATCTAAAAGGGGCATTTCAATGCTTAAGGTCCTTCCCAGTGTAAAGTTATGGGCGAATGATCTAAACCTATATTGTCCAATATAGAAGAAGCGGCATGAAAGCATTGACAAGGCCAAAAATCCATCTAAACATTTTGTAATAAAAGCATCCCTAGTTATTTAATTGTTCCAAATAAAAGAATCATTGTTAGGAGGGATATTCATTAACTAAAGCTAATTAATTTTTTGAAGATAAATAAGACTAGTTTGAGGGAGAATGAGTAGTTCACCCTTTTTTCATTAAGGGATATAAAACAAAATTGAAGTCACTTCCAATAACCCAAAGATGATATTGACGATAAGCTTCTCTATGAACATGCTAACTATCCCAAAATTTAACCTTACCTAGAATATTTTGGAGAGCATAACTATTAGTGATCAAGATGTTGAGATTGTTAGATGTGAGAATCCCTTCTAAAGAGATACTGCCATTGTAACTTGAGAAATTTTTGGGAGAAAAATATTTGGAATCACAAGCACACATAATACCACTAGATAGATCAAGAGAAAAAATAGCAATGCTTTTTTATATCTACCAAGGCTACAACCAATTTTTTTGCAAATTCTTTGGGAAGCTTAATTTCATGAATTAACAACATAAAATGGTCAAGGTCTTTGATCAACCTTCTAACATCATTTTATTTGGGTGTTTCCAATCCCTCTTACATTTCAAGAAATAATCGTGATTGAAATGGGTGAGGGATGGATGAATCCATAATCCTTAGAAGGGTGGGCTTGAGAAGCTAGTAGGGGTTTCCCAAAAGATTTGTATTTATCTTGGTTAATCTTGCAACCTAATTTGAGTGCCTCTTGTCTCTCTTTTTTATTCTCACTTTTTTCAACACCCAAAGCACAAGTTGAAGGTTATTTTTCCTTATTTTCTTTGAAATAATTTGATTTCAAGTTATCCCTGAGATGACAAATAGAAATATTTTATTATTATCAAAGTCCATGACAAGGTTTTTAGGCATAGGTTTAAGCTTACCAAAGGCAACAAGAGTCTCTTGAAGTTCAATATTTTGAGTTATTATGAGTAAAACGAGAGTTTTAGGCATGAACAATAGACTTAATTAGAAACAAAGGAGCATGGTGGACATCAACAATGGCAACAGGGACATCCAAAAACTCCCTAGAAAGTGGAAGATCTTGTGCTATATGATCTTGTTTCTCATAATAAAATTTGGCACCCTATATTTTACCATAACTTTCTTAATCATGCATTATTTTATCATTCCCTTGATTGCTATCATCATTTCCTAGTTTTCATCTTGATCATCTTGAAATATGGTGGGTATTTTTCCAATAATAGAAAACTTATTTTTATTTCAACCACCAACTTTGGCTCCTCTAAGATTTGGAGCTCAAGCTTTACCTTTCCTATGAGCCATGATAAATTCATCGACATTAAAAGGATCAACCATAAACACTTGATTATTCTATTCAATTTTTCACTTACCCTTTTTGTTCTCTTGTGGAAAAATTTCAAAAGAATTATATAATTTAAGCTAGAGACAATCTTAAAAGAGATGTTCATAATGATGGAATTCCCTACATTTGAAAGGAGTGACTTCATAATCCAGGGTTTGATGCCAAAAAAAATCTCACCTAAATGCTAAGAGCTTCTAACAAGGAATTATTTAAATTTAGTTCAACACATATTTAGCCATAATTATATGTTTTTTACTCTCACATAATATAAGTACCCACATAGGAAGCCAATGAATCACCTAAAAGTTTTAGGAATCCATCTTTCCAAAAAATAAATGAAAGAAAATAAATGAATCCAAATTGGAACACTAAAAGAGAGTTCCATAACTGAGATAAAATCTAGATGTCGAAATTTCATGAAAATACCAACATGCTTGAAGAAATAAGGACCTCCTTCAAAAATTTGGACATGTTCATAAACAGTATTAATAGAAACAAGAAAATATGCATTGGTAACCAAGGTAATCTCGATGTCTCCTTCAATCAACCAAGTTATGTATGCCCAATCTTATGTCATCTTTAGATTTAATCTTATGAAGAGCATAAAACTCAATCAATCACATTGCATTAGAAAGCATATATTTATACAAGAAAATATGATGAATCCCGTGAATCAGCTTGCAACCACATGTTCAAAAAATTAATAACAAAATAACAAAAATAATATCCTAAATATTCTATCAAATAATAACAAAATAAAACAAATAAACAAACAATACAAATAAATGATGAAATATCCAACATCCCCCCTTATTACATCATTGTTTTAAAGTGTTGGTAAGAGAATCATGAAAAGTATCAAACTTCACATGTCTAAGAGGCTTGGTGAAGATGTCAACATGTTTCTCTTGAGTAGAATAGAATTGAAATTGAATATTATTTTGTTGAACATGTTCTCGTACGAAGTGGTAGTCAACTTGAATGTGTTTGGTTCATTCATGAAACATTGGATTACAAACAAGTTTAAGAATACTTCGGTTGTCACAATATAGGATTGTAGGTTGCTTTTGAGGTACTCCCAATCCTTCTTGTATGTGACGTAGCCAAATTTCTTCACAAACTACTACACTTGTTGCACGATATTCTACTTTTTTCAAAAAATGAGCAATCGTGGCTTACTTCTTACTTCTCAAAGAAATAGGACCTGATTGTAAGAAAAAAATAAATCCAAATGTGGATTTCCTATCATCAAAAAAACCTGTATAATTTGCATTTGTATACCCTATCAAGAAGAATCAATAACTCTTTATATTCCAAATCATGATTCATTGTACCATGGATATACTTCAATACCCATTTCGTTGCTTTTCAATGACATGTCTTTGGTTCTTGCATGAATTGTGAATGATAATTAGCAACAAAACTAATATCTGGTCTAGTATAAGTAAAGTAAATCAAACCTCCAATCATCTATCAATAGAGAGTTGCATTTACCTAAGGAGATGGATCAAAAACAAATAACTATAATCTTGATTCCATGGATGTTGACACAATGACATGGGTTTGGAATCCATCATCTTAAACTTATGAAGTAGTGTCTTGGCATATTTTCTTTGAAATACAAAGATATGGTGATTTATTTTACATACCTCTAAGTTGAGACAATAGTGTAGTAGCCCAAGATCTTTCATATCAAATGCCTTCTTGAGATCATTCTTGGTTGTCTCAACCACTGTTTCTAAGTTGCATGTGATAACTAAGTCATCAACATATACATTAATAATCACAATCTCCCCCCCTCCCTCATTCCTTGAGGTAGACATTTGGCTCATAATGATGCCTAATGAATTCTTATTGTAGCAAATGTTCATCAATTTTTAGCCGATAGGCTATATATAGTATGAATTTTCAGTGAAACCTGTCTCACGTTGCCTAAAACAAGTCTCATGTCGTTAAACTGTGAATAGTTTGTTGATTTGTGGTTTTCATCGATGAAATTAGATCTCCTCGAATATAGTGAAAACAAATATTAACCCACAACCACTATTTTCTATTTAAAATGTTGTAAAAATGATGCAGGGGCATCATTTCACATTGCAAGTTTTTGGTTTTATTTATTTTACAATTTTGTGTTTTGCTTATTGTTTGGTGAAAGGTGGTGAATCTTGTGTAGAACACATCTTTCTTTGTTGAGGCCTATCGAGCTTCTTGAGGGTTAGTTATGAGGCATCGATTTAAAAAGAAGAAGGTGAAAAGCTAGTCAAAAGAAGAAACGGTTCTTGAAGAGGGTGAAAACCAAATCAAACCAACTGATGAAGTGTTGGGAGGTGGACAGTTGGCAAGGGAAGATGTGGAAGGCAAGGGCGTTGAAGTTTCTACAACGCTCCAAGGAGTTGCTTTGTTGTTTTGTAATCTGTAGTTACACTTTTGTTGCAAAAATATTAATACAATCCCATGTCTTTTTCGGTAGATGGTAATCTGAAACTTTGCCTTCTGTAAATGTATAGAGTGTTGTTATGTTAAGCATATGAAGGGTTTGGTTCATAGTTTTGGTCGTGGTATTTTGAGTTTTGAAACTTTTGTGTTGTTATGTTAAGCATATGAATAAAAAATAAGTCATTTGCATCGTTAGTCCCTGTTCTTGAATACTTAATTAAATAATGGGTTTGATAGGTGTCTATTGCCCTTGCCTTGTATTGACATGTTGCTGACTGTTTGTGCTTAAACAAGATTGATGTTAGTTTTGGTATCAAAGAATATGTGTGCAAGTGTGTCATTAGTTTGGTATCAGAGCTCGAAGATTTGGGGCTATTGAGGAGTGGGAAAAATGCCACCAAGAGTTATGAGAGGACAAGGAGGCCATGATGAAGGTCTCTATGAAATGTCGCAAAATTTGACTACACGAATGAATGTCATGGAGAGGGCAAAATGAAGAGGAACACCAGTGGATGAAGCTAGTGATGTTGAAGAGGAAGAGCTACCACAAGCAAATAATGAGGAAGATCAAGAACCTGGAGGAGTGGAGGAAAGATTGATCAGAGTTGTGATGAATGTGGGAGCCAAGCCAAAGATTGAAGTTCCTATGTACTATGGAAGTCGGAATGGAGAGGAGTTGATAGACTAGATTAATGATTTTGACAAGTA
Source organism: Sequoia sempervirens (assembly GCA_007258455.2). NCBI lineage: Eukaryota > Viridiplantae > Streptophyta > Pinopsida > Cupressales > Cupressaceae > Sequoia > Sequoia sempervirens. The sequence continues at coordinate 216,150 of VDFB02388529.1, read as the reverse complement.
TTTTGAATACGAAGGAGTGGAAGAGGAAAGAAAAGTGAAATTTACCTGTACACGATTGAAAGGCCACGCTAAAATGTGGTGGGATTATATGCAGGCTGAAAGATGCAAGAAAAATAAAGAGAAGATCTCTTCTTGGGATCAAATGGTTTCCAAATTGAAGGGGAAATTCCTTCTAGCAAATTACCAGATGAATCTTTTTAAAAGGTTACAAAATTTGAAGCATAAAGATATGTCAATCAAAGAATACACAGAAGAGTTCTACAAATTGGTTATTCGGTCAGGCCACAGTGAAGAGGATATGGAAAAGGTGGCGGGGTATTTAAATGGTTTGAAATACAGTTTGTAGGATGAGTTAAGTTTAGTGTCTCCATGAACTCTTGAGGAGGCCTATCAGTTGGTCTTTAAGGCAGAAGAGAAGCTTGTGAGGAAGAAAAATCAACAAGGCAAAGAGGGAGAGGACCACAATCTGGTAGGGGACAAAAAACTCATCTTGATGAAGGGGATGGGAGTTCTAGTGGGTCAACTAATCCAGAAAGAGGATGCTATAAAAACAAAGGAGGCAGATCATTTTGTAGAGGTGGTTATAAAGGAAGAGGAAGAGGATTTGTAGGAAAATGTTTTAAATGCAATCAGTATGCTAGTCATAAGAGTTGGGAGTGTCCACGATATGTGAAGGAAGGGCACACAAGGCCAGAAAGAAGCACACGCGCAAGCTAAGCAAGAAAGCGTGGGATCATGTGTACATCATATGAAGGAACCTGAGACTGGAGAGTCTTTGTTGTTCAAAAGAGTGTTGTTGAAGCCATTGAAGGAGAGTAAAAAACCTAAACAAAGAAGAGCTCTATTCAAGACGAAGTGCAAGGCAAAAGGTAAGTGCTGCAAATTGATTATTAACAGTAGTAGTACAGATAACTTAGTGGCTATAGAATTGGTGGAAAAGTTAGGATTGAAGAGGAATAAGCACCCCACACCTTATAGAGTTTATTGGATTTAGAAAGGGCATCAATTGTTGGTAGATAACCAAGATGTAGTAGAATTTTAGATTGGCAGTTATAAGGATAGTTTGATTTGTGGCATCATCCCTATGGATGTGTGTCATGTATTGCTTGGTAGACCTTGACAGTTTGATCAAAAGGTTGTACATGAAGGGGGGAGTAACACTTATATATTTGAAAAGGATGGTATTAAGCACACTTTGTTGCCTATGCATGAACAAGAAGAGGACAATAGTAGTAGTAGCAGTAGTAGTAAGGTGATGATGATAAGCAGAAAAAAATTTATAAGTAGAAGGGAGCCAGAGGAAGTTGCAGCAGTAACCAATTAGGTGGACCTTCATTTTATTACAAATGACTATGGAGTTGGAGTAGTTGTTGGTCTTATGAAGGATGCAACGATAGAGGAGATTTTGAAACAGTGTGTGGAAATAGTGAAAGGGAATGTGGAGGATGATTTGATTTTTCGAATTGAGGCAATTGAGCAAGAATGGCTTGAACTGACAGGAGGAAAGACAAATAGAGCAACCGTCAATGGCGAGGTAATATCTCAATTTTCCAAACCCTTGGGTATAGTTGAAAATAATTTCATAGATTTTCCATGTTTGCAATGGAGTGGTATCCGGAGGACAAACAATATAGTGTAGTAGAGGAGACAAGCACCATTTTAAACGCCATCTTGAATTTCCCAAATTTTGTGCATACTGATGTTGAATATTGTTTGAAAGAAAAGAAAAACAAAGGGGTAAGATGCAACAATGAGAGGTCATTGGGAAAATGGATGAAGTATGTTGAAGATGATGAGATGGAGTGTGGAAATAGGAAGAAAATTTCAATGTGGGGAGGAACTAATCCAACCATTTGTTGGAAGAAAAGGAAGAAGTGAGGGTAAAAGTTGCCAGCTATCAGCATAAGGGGTATGTTGCAAATGCGTGGAGTTTGAAAGGGTAGTCCTACTACCCAACCCCTTTTTGTGAGCTACGCTCACAAACAATTCCCCTGGGGAGCCTGATGTAGGGGCATAATTTCACATTGCAACTTTTTTGTTTTATTTCTTTTACAATTTTTTGTTTTGCTTGTTGTTCGGTTACAGGTGACGACTCGTGTGGAATAGATCTTTCTTTGTTGAGGCCTATTGGGCTTCTTGAGAGTTAGTTAGGAGGCATCGATTTTTAAAAAAATGGTGAAAAGCTAGCCAGAAGAAGAAACAGTTCTTGAAGAGGGTGAAAACCATATCGAACCAACTGAGGAAAGGTTGGGAGGTGGATAGTTGGAGGGGAAGACATGGAAGACACGAGTGTTGAAATTTATATAGCACTCCAAGGAGTTGTTTTGTTGTTTTGTTGTTTTGTAATCTGTACTTACACTTTTGTTGCAAAAATCTTAATACAATCCCATGTCTTTTTCAATAGATGGTGTTTCTGAAACTTTTCCTTCTACAAAGGTATAGAGTGTTGTTATGTTAAGCATGTGAAGGATTTGGTTCATAGTTTTGGGCGTGGTATTTTTATTTTTGAAACATTTGTGCTTCATTCTTTTTGTCATGTGGAGCATTTGATTGCAATTGGGGCAGCAAAGAGTGGTGTCAAATGCTTTGTATTCATTCACTTGTTATTCCTGGCAAATAAAACGTGGTTTTTCTATTGTCATGCTCCATTGCCTTTTCCTATAGATGATGTATGGAGTAGTAGAAGGGTGCGCCAGTTTTTGTTTTTCCTTATTAGTTTGCTATGTAATGGTTGTCATTTTTAATAAATAATAGAGAAGTCATTTGTATTGTTAGTCCCTGTTCTTGAATACTTAATTAAATAATGGCTTTGATAGGTTTCTATCGCACTTGCCTTGTATTGACATGTTGTTGATTCTCTGTGCTTAAACAAGATTGGCGTTAGTTTTGGTATCAAAGCATATAAATGTGCAAGTGTTTCATCAAAAACTCTTGTCTCAGGCTCAAGAATCGAGCAACTGGCAAAACCTTGATATTTGTAGATTTGTTTTTCACTTGTCATAAAAGCAAATTTATTCATTTTAAATAAATAGAGCAACAGGTGTAGGGAGATTGGTTTTGGATCGTCTCATTTTAAAGATTTAGTCTTTGGAAGGGTTTCGTAAAAAAATTCTTGCAAACTCTATCCATTTTTTCTCATTGACATTGTTAAGAGCACGACAATGTTTGTGTAGAATCTTGAGGTAAGTCACTTGTCATGGTTTCAATGCACGTCAGTTAGGTGAATGAAATCCGGTCACATTAACCATTCTTTAATTTCAATTTATATTTGGTTTGAAATGTCCTAGAACCAAAACCTAATGCCCAAAATTAATTCACAACTTGTTTTCTTCTATCATGATTGCATTTTGAATGGAGAAAAAGTTTTAATGGTCGTTGTTGCAGTAGTCGCGTCTACTGTCTTGGAATTTTTGGCCCAAACAAGCGACATTCAAATCAACACTCTTCGGCAAGGGTGAGTTTGTAGGTCTGAGTTTTTAATGGAGACCTTTTTATCTATATGGTTTTGAAATTAGTTTTGTGGGTAGATGATTTTGCATTAGATCTGTGTATTGCAGGAAAACAAGCAATTTGGAGAGACACCCATGTGGGGAATTACAGTGCAAATTATGTAATGAAGATAGGTTTGTGTCAAAGTTTGATGGGCTTCACTTTATTGAAACTCTCATAATTGCTCACAAATAGGGTTTCTAAGGTTTTAATGGAATCTTGTTTTGTTGTTGGTTTCATGGGGTTGTTCTTATGGGATTTGGATTCTGTTTTGGCAGGTTCTTGGATGAGAAAGTTAAGACTGAATTTTTATCTCCAAATTGATATTTGTGGGAGTAATATTGCTACCATTCTTAATTCTTTGGTATGCTTATTTTTTTTAAAAGAACAGGAGATGAAGGGTTTGTATTTGGGGATCAAAATTTTGAGTATGTATTTGTACTGCTAGAGAGGTTGGGCAAGGCAATGAAAGTAATTGTAGTGCAATATTGAAGATTTATGAGAAAGCTTTGCATTGTGTTATGACACATTTGTATGTGTTTGGGTGTTAGTTTAATGTATGGTTCTATTATTTTTTACTTAGATCTCCATTAATGAATGGATTATTCTATTTCCCTATGTTTTTTAAGATTGACCTTCATTAATGGAGTTTTAATGCACCAGCTAGTGTAAAACTAAAAAGCTCACTCCAACTGTACAACAAGGTAAGATTCAAGGACTATGCCAACATTTTGGTTGAATGTCATTGTGCATGGAATCATGTCAGAAGGGTTATTTTTCTATATCTCTTTTCATGTCTAACATATGAATTGGTTCAATTTTTTTATGGTTTTCTATTGATCACCTATGCATTTTGTAGTTTAGTTTAATTGGATCTAGAAGTTACTTTTCTTCTGATGCTCTTCATTAGAGTTTTTTTTACTTATCCAAGTATTAATTATTAATCTGCATTTATTAGGATAATGGATTCAAATCTGATCCTATTAGGATTGCAATTTGTAAAGAGGTTTTATTCTATACTAAGAAGAATTTACAAGAATTTTAAATTAAATTATTTTTGAATTTGAATTTACACCAAAATCCCAATCCTTGGCTTCCAGCAAGGAGCAAACCCACTTCCAAAAAAGAACTTTGTTTTCTTTATCATAATTGTATTTTGAATGGAGCAAAATTTTGAATGGTCATTGTTGTAGCTGTTGCGTCTACTGCCTTGGAATTTCTAACCCAAATGAGTGGCATTCAAATCAACAATTTCTCCTCGGCAAGGGTGAGTGGCATTAGATATTTAGCTTTTACTATTAGCAAGGTTGCGGTGCTTTCTTTGACACTAGGTATAATTTCCAGGTTGCTAGAATTCCCTGCCTCGACTGACATTTGTATATGGATATTTTGAACTCTTGAGATGAAACATGACATCCTAATAAGTAAGAGTTGTTTGGTGAAATCCTTTAAATATTTTGACCCTTTGAATTAGAGGTTGGTTCTAAGTTCTCTAATAGAAAAAGAAAACAATTCTACATTGAACATAATATCAAGTTTTGTTGTTCACAAGCAAAAACTTCCTCGTAAGTGTCATTTGGTGATTTGGGACATCATGGGAGAGAACATGCAACTCCCAACGTTGATACTGAAGATGATCAAATCATGGATAATCATAGGGATGGAAGTGATACACTAGCAAGCTCTCTTATTTTTTCATCTTAGCAAAGTTCATAATTCACATTTTATGCTTTTCACTTACAAAACCTGGGGACTAAATTTTGCGGGCCATACTCAAGGGCTTGATTTGGGACATCATGTGAGAGAACATGCAACTCCTAACATTGATATTGAATATGATTAGATTACAGTTAATCATAATAATGGAAGTGATACACTAGCAAGCTCTCTTATTTTTTCATCTTATTAAAGTTCATTATTCGCATTTTATGTGTTTACCTTGCAAAGCCTAGGGACTTATGTTTGCAGACCATACTCAAGGACTTATTGTATGGTGCAAAGAATCAACTACTACAGTTCATGATGAGCTCAATAATGGACTGAATTGTGACAATGTATTTAAAACTCTATTGAATGATATTTTTTGTACACTAGCAGTTGTTGAGCATCCTCTCATTTTTTATTGAAGGATTGGTCAAGTACATTCATATCCACCAAATCTGCTAGTAGATATCCACAATTACGTAGGTAAGTAAGTTATTTGACAATCAAATCTCCCTTCATATTGGATTCCCAATTCATGAAATTTTGGTTCCATCTAATCTCAAATCCTCTAATAGTATATTTCCATCTTAGCGATTGTGATTTATAAATTTTCTTGCCATTTTACATGTTTCAGATCTGCGAATTTACAAAGGAAAGCGTTTTTATGAAACCATTTTCTTGATTGTATGTTAAGAGTTCCAAGCCTAAGGCTTGGACTCATTCTTGCAGACTGCACAAATAAGTCTCTTAATCACAAGAAAATCAACCACCCAAAGTCTTCTTTATTAAATGGATTCTTCAAAACAACAATGAATTTGAACTGATTCACGAAAAAGAGAACAATAAGTGACATAGTTAGATCCAATCTTCTTTGTTTGCTTCTTTCCATCTCCATTTTCTTTTAGGATGCTTATAATAACTAGGAGTTGAGAGACTTTCTTACTATATGTAATTGATCTAAAGAGTTTAGTGGAACTAGACATTTTTCATACATGTCTACCAAAGAATTTTATCAAATAATTCACTTCCTTCTTGCCATGGCTAAAAGCCTAAAACAGGTGTTTTCAAACAAGCTATGGATTCTTGGAAAAAATATATCAAAGCATAATAGGAAGCAATAGCATATACAAGGCAGTGAACTGTTTCAAAAAACGTCTCAAAAAAATGTGGTCTCATAGTGATGGAATGCCATTGCAATCCATAGACAAGGCAGTGAATTGTTTGAAAAAATATTGTTGGAATTGATTGATTAAATCCAAAGCTCCCATGAAACACCTACAAACAATTACCTATCAAAATAGAGAAGATCAAAAGCAAGATTTCAATCAATAACCTGAGAATTGTATTGATGCAAATAACCTAGATGGATATTACAAATGAATGTGTATGCTTATATAAGCAAAGCACAAGAAAACCCTACATGTGGATTAACAAGATAGTGACAAGTGTACAAATCTCATGCAATGAAACAAATTGTCCTAAATTTAGTCTAATTTTAATAATAAGAATCAAACTAAAGATAAAGAATCAACTCCTAAGTTTAGCTCAAGTGAACTAAAGTAAAAAACCTCTAATAATTAATTGATGATTATAATTATCAGATAATGACTTATTTACTCCAACACCCCCCCTTAAGATCAACTTAGGGAGAAACTAAACAATTGATAAAGGAAGCTAAATGAATGTAGAATGGGTCCCAACTACAAGGCCTAATGAGGTACCCATGAACAAGCAATTGAAATTTCTCATAACTGGAGAAAAGGAGAAAACCTCATGGGAAAAACTCCTCTCCAAAAAAGCGAACAAAAAATGAAATCATACATGTGACTAAGAAAAGTAGGACTCAAAAGTCTCCCCAAGTTCTACTTTGATCACATAAGTACAAACAAGATCATCCCCATAAGAGAGAAAGGATGCAACAACGAATCCCCCCCATAAGGTAGAAGCTCCTTTGCCAGAAGTGAATGCTCAAAGAAGGATTCTGAAGATGTTCCAACTACAAGAAGCATTATTCCTCCCCTTAGGAAGAAACACATCCAATGGTGTGTGAAGAATAAACTCTCTCCTGAGAAATGCTCTCATGATGGATGCCATGGAAGAATGATCAAAGGTCCACATGTCTGAATCAAATGAAGTTGAATCAAACAACTGTGGAGATGCAAGTAGAACAACCTCCAAAGGCAAAACTGATGTGATGACTGGTGGGCCATATCTATCATCAAAGAGGAAATGAATATCCTCAATGGTGCCCCCAATATCAGCAATGTGAGACTCAATGAATAACTCTGCAATGTCTGGCAAGTAGTCATCCCACAAAACTGAAACTGAAAGACTGTACACATCTTGTTGAAAAGAACTAAACTTTGAACATGCAGGAGGTGTAGGAGGAAGAAGCTCAGCACAAGTCTTAGGCACCAAAGTGGACAATGGAAGTACACAAAGGTTCAAGAGTCCAAACCTCTCCTTAGATATTTGATCCACTCTAGATGCATGAGAGTGAGGACCAGTCAATGATGGTGCTTGCTCATCTGGAGCAAAATGTGAGAAAGCATACAATCGAGAGGCATGACTTGCGGTCCCAACTACAAGAATATCTCTAGTATGAGGATTTCTAATAAGCACTGAATCAGGTGTGAACTCTATGGTCTTACCTTCCCCACTATGTGTAATTTGATAGATGCAAAGGAGATTAGAATTCAATGAAGGGACACAAAGTACTTTGTGAAATGTGCCATCATCAACATCTATGGATCCTTTCCCAGTAACACTTATGTAAGTGTTGGGCCCCATCAAAATATGTGGCAAAGAGCAAGGCTCATCTGAAGAGTACATACCTGAAGATGCAGCCATGTGATGTGAGGCTCCTGAATCAAGAAGCCATCTGTTGGACTGAAGATTTATGGATGCAAGGAGAGCATGGCCTTTCTTCTTTTCTTCTCCACATGCCATTTCAGCTAACCTTGATTGTGAAGGCGATGCAATGGAAGAAGAGGATGAAGGCAACTAAATATTGTTCTTATGAAGAAGATTCTTCAGCTCATCAATTTGTTTTGCATAACACTGATGCTCATCATGTCCTTTCTTTGTGTAATATGCACATTTAGGTCAATCCTTTGTAGAAGAATCCCTCTTGGAAGAGGTAGAAGAATCTGATGTTTCATGTGATTTTGATTTCTTGGCTTGCTCATTGTACTTGGAATCCTTCTGCTTTGGTTTCTTGCATTTACCATTAAAATCCTTCTAATATGAAGTTCCTGGAGATGCAATAAGAATCTTTGATTGTGGAGACTTCAATGAGCCCATTTGTACCAACTTTTCCTACTCCCGAGTGAGATATTTAGCAAAATCATCAAGTGAAGGCATAGTGAATATGGTACCAAGTGAAACTTTTGTGGAATAGAAGGTAGAAACAAAAACTAAATAATTAGGACCAAGCTTGGCAAGGATAGAAAGAACCAACTGAGTGTCATTCTTCTTAGTAGCACACTGCTTCAACTGTAATATGAGAGACTTGAGTTTGGAGAAGAAGTTCTAAATGCTATCAAAATCTCGAGGATCCAAACCGATAAGCTCATTCTCCAGTTGAAATCCTCTCATAGTATCTTGTTTCCCAAACAAGGACTCCAATTGAGTCAAGATCTGATTGAGTGTTGTGCAAGATTCAACATGAAAGAGAAGATCAGGAAACATAGATTGGAATAATGTACCAAAAGCTTCATCACTTCTGTTAAACCACTTTCTCTTCTCAGCAGCACCTACAAGTTCAAGTTTTGTACCCATGGTAACTCTGTGTAGCCATGCTTTCTTCAGATTTATCTCAATTTCTGATTTCCAACTATAATAATTGTATGGAGTAAGTGAAGTGATCCAAGTTGAATCCATGATGAAAGAATATTGTAATGAACTGATGCAACAATATAGACCCCCTCAATGCAAAAAAAATCCCTTTGAATCCCAAAAATTTGACCTGTTTTGCATGTTTTCCAAGAAAATAACAAAAAGGAAGATTTGAGATCTGATTGAAATAATAAATACCTAGTTAACTTACTGGAAAAATAGGCCTAATATCTATGTAGAGGACTGAATCATCTTTCTGACGTCGCTTGAATTGTTGAAATCCGATAAACGAGGAAAAAGTTATGTCCTCTAGAGTGAAAACAACTAATCTAACTTCAGAAGCCTGTAGAATAAAACAAGAGCAAAATCTGGAAAATACTTGCACCACTGGATCGGGTTCAAAATCACCTTTCCAACGATATCTTGTTTGCAAACAACAGAGATCGTATGCCCATTTTACGCTCGATTTATAGAAACTGCTCAAAAATGCCCAATTTGGCTCTTAGGAAGCACTGGGGGCTAAAAAAATGAACCCCTGGTCCTATCGCAAACTAGGAGGCTAGCGGGTGGGGCTGGAGTGTTGGCCCCTAGACACTCACCTGACCAAGGCAGGAACTGCAAAAGGGAGACGAGGCTGATCCGAAGCACCCGGTCACCTTAAGAACCAACAGCCTATGCTTAAAGGCGTGAGGGGGCTGAGTAGAACCCTTAGGTCACCGATGTGATCAACTGTAGAGGCAAAAATGCCTATGGGGGCTAAAAGTAGGTCAATGACGAGATTCTCTGAGTGTCGTTTCTAGCGATAGAGCTTGGTGGCCACCACTTTTCCTGGTGGCATGGCCTATTTATATTAGCAGTGCATAAATTCTTTTAAAAACTTTAATTTTTTTTTTTTAAATATAATTGTACAGATTATGGTTTTGGAGGCGTACAGCCTCCAGAACCAATTTTTTTGTCTTTTCTACTCCTAAGCCGAAAATAGTCAAATTATATATCAAAATTTGCGCAATCGGCCTCTTGATCGCGTTGGTGAGGTCAATTTTGCTCTAAGACGCACCATAATAAAAACTCAAGGATAGATCTCTTTAGAATTTAAATAGGGGGTTGCAAATTTGGGCTCTGATACAATGTTGGAATTGACTGATTCAATCCACAGCTCCCATGAAACACCTGCAAGCAATTACCTATCGCAATAGAGAAGATCAAAAGAAATATTGTGCTCAATAACTTGAGAATTGTATTGATGCAAATAACCTAGATTGATATTACAAATGAATGTGCATGTTTATATAAGCAAAGCACAAGAAAAGCCTACGTGTGGATTAACAAGATAGTGACAAGTGTACACATCTCATGCAATGAGACAACTTGTCCTAAATTTAATCTAATCTTAATAATAAGAATCAAACTAAAGATAAAGAATCAACTCCTAAGTTTAGCTACGTGAACTAAAGTAAAAAGCCTCTAATAATTATTGATGATTAATTAATTATCAGATAATGACTTTTTTTCTCCAACAAATGCCTCAAAGAAATGTGGTCTCATGGTGATGGGATGTCATGACAATCCATAGCAATTTGCTTGTCATGGCATTCCATCACCATGAGACCACATTTCTTTGAGGCATTTTTCAAACAGTTCACTACCTTGTCTATGCTACCATATTTTTCATACATGTCTACCAAAGCATTTTATCAAATAGTTCACTACCTTGATGCAATGGCTAAAAGCCTAAAATAGGTGCTTTTGAACAAGCTATGCATAATAGTAAGCAATAGCATAGACAAGGCAATGAACTATTTGAAAAAATGCCTCAAAGAAATGTGGTCTCATGGTGATGGAATTCCATGACAATCCATAGCAATTTGCATCCATATCATTCATCATGGAATTCCATCACAGTGAGATCACATTTCTTTGAGGCATTTTTTCAAACAGTTCACTGCTTTGTCTATGCTACCAGATTTTTCATACATGTCACCAAAGCATTTTACCAAACAATTCATACCTTGTTGCTATGGCTAAAATCCTAAAAAAGGTGCTTTGATAGATATTTTCCAAGCATCCATAGCTTGTTTGAAAGCACCTATTTATGCTTTTAGCCATAGCAGTAAGGTGGTGAACTATTTGATAAAATGCTTTGGTAGACATGTATGGGAAAATTGAGTTATTTGTAGTAATCTAGAGGAAATCGACAATGTTAGAGCTAAGGCTAATTTGAATTATTTTGGTTGTAACATTGGGTGTTTGGCATGTCTAGTTGAATTAATCCAAGAGACATGATATGGAAAAAGCATATTTTTCAAATTCCTTGTATATGGTATAGTTGGGATACAACATCAATAACAATAAAGAATATCCTCCTTGGCATGTTAACTTACATATACTTTTTTATCGGCATAACCCTTGCACCCTTTCTAGTGCAGGTGCTAGTAATATACCAAGCTTTGGGAGCCTCTTTGAGACCATGGAGAGACTTAACAATTTTGCATACCATTTTTTCTTTACCAAGTGCAAGGTATCCCTCTGGTTGGGTCATATAGACCTCCTCCTTAAGGTCTCCACTGAGAAATGGGCTCTTTACATCCATTTGATATAGCTTTCATCCAAATTGTGCAAGTTAAGTGAAAATCATTATGATGGTTTTAATCTTTGTTGTGGGAGCAAATGCTTCTTCATAATCAATCCCTTATTTTTGGGCATATCCCTTAACCCCAAGTCTAGCCTTATTCTTACCTATACTACCATCTACCTTATACTTAGTCTTGAAGATCCATTTATATGCAATGGCTTTCTTACTAGGTGATAGATCAACAAACTCCCATGTCTTGTTTTTCATTAGAGACTGATATTTTGCATCCATGGCATCCTCCCAAGGCTTTGATTCTAGTGATTTGAACATTAGATGGTTCAAAGTTATCAACTACTGAACTCATCAATGCTAGATTTACCTCATTGCAAATCATGCTTCAAATCCTTGGTCCTGAAGTAGAAGTATTTGAGACACCATCTAGCCTTCCATTGTGAATAGTACTAGTATACAACTTTGGCATAGGTTGTGCTTTTTTCATCGAAATTAAAAATAGGAGCACTATCTGGAGCAGGTGACGACATGCAAGGTGAAATTAACTCACTCTTCTCATAAAAAATGGCATCATTGTTGATATATATCTTCTTTGTGGTAGGATCCATAAGTCAATAGGCCTTTGACTCATTACTATAACCAAGAAGAATATATTTCATGGATTTTTCATCAAGCTTATTTCTTTGTTGTCTAGGAATGTGCATGTATGTTGTGCAACCAAATACACAAAGATGAGATAGAAAACTTCAACCATGTCTAGGCTTCTTCTGGTGTGATTCCATCAAGTGCTTTGGTCGATGTGTGATTCAAAAGATAAACCATTGTATACACAACTTCAACCCAATATGCATGTCCCAAGTGAGAATCCTTCAAAATTCTATGTACCAACTCCATGATGATACGATTATTCTATTCAGTAACTCCATTTTGTTGAGGTGTGTAAGTTGCAATCATTTGACGTTAATTTCCATTTTCTTTCAAGTAGGTGGAGAATTCTATGTTGGTATATACCCCCCCTCGATCTGAGTGGAGGACATGAATACAATGATTCCTATCTTTCTCCATGAGAGTTTTAAACTCTTTGAATTATAAAATGCTCATCTTTAGTCTACAAGCAATATACCCATATTTTTCTTGTGTGATCATCAACAATAAGCTAAAAGTACTTGAAATCATTGTGACTAGGTGCCATGGGTCCACACATATTAGTATGCACCAACTACAAAGGTTTGGCTTGCATGATGCTCACAGGGATGGAAGGGTGTTCAATATTGTTTTCCAACAAGACAACTAGAATAAATAGCACTCAACTTCTCAAGTGAGGGAAGCCCTTTTACCATGCCTTTCTTACTAAGAGTAAGCAAATAACTAGTGCTTAAATGACCAAATCAATGATGCCATAAAAGCAAGATCATTATTCTTGATTATTGTCAATTGTATCAAGCCTAAACATTTTACCAATTTCAAAAGCTCTTGCAACAATCTTTGAACTTTTAGACTTATCACGAATAAGGCATACCTTTGTCTTGTTACTTTATCAAATTCAAATGTCAAGTTGTGGTCAAGGAATTGATTGACAAAGAGAATATTTTTGGAAGTCTTGGAACATATAAGACTTCAATGACCTTACAATGGTGTATGTAAAATTACAAGGAGATTTCACCAATACCTTGGATGTTGTAGGTTGTGTCATCTCCAAGAGAAACTTTACCATGATGAGAAACTTTACCATGTCAAGTCATGTGCTTTGTACCACCTGAGTCCACATACCAAATAGAATGTGATTGTGAACTATCTTGTCAAGTGTGGGTAGAAAACACATATTGATACTTTTCTTTTCAACACTCTTTTTCTTCAACAATATTGTCATGTTGTTTATGTTTGTTATTCTACTCCCATCATGTATTGCCACTTTGAAATGGCTTCTTTTGATGTGATTTATTGTTGGATGATCCTTGGGCCAAGGAAAGCACCAACAAATTTTCACATCATGTCCAATCCTTTCACAAATCAAACACTTCTTCTAAGATTTGAGAGGCCCGCAAAATTATTTTTTAGGCTTCTTGCTTCTATGGTGTGTGGTCATAGCATGATCCTATTGATGATGTTCGTGACTTAGAGACTCTTCTTTCTACAAGAGATTTACTAACTTCTCAAAACTAGGTGTTTGTTCTATGTCATTCAAAGTTGTCACAAACACTTTGTATTTGGAAGGGAGTACTCGTAGAACAATAGGCACTAGGATAGCATCCTCAATTGTTTCACCCAATGCTCGTAGTGAAGCTTTCAACTCATCAATCCTTTTGAGAAAGGATTACAATTGTTTTCCATTCTTCATCTTCAAGCTATGTAGCTGACTTTGCAAATTTAGGATTTGATTTTGATTATTCACCTCATATATTGTCTTAAGCTTGTCCCATGCATCTTTGGCTATGGACGAGTCTTGAATAAGGGGTTGAACTTCATTAGACACACTAAACATGATGATCAATTTGGCCTTTCTATCAGTGATCAAATCTCCTTTGCTCATGAACATTAGTCTTATGTCGTGTAGTGGTGTTGTTGACCACATGCCAAACTTCCTCAAGCTTGAGTTGAGTTTTGAGTTTGGTTTTCCATGTAGAATAGTTATTCTGGCAACTAGGAATCTAGAAGTAGAAATTTTGGAGAATTGTTTGCCATTGTGTTAGCCAAATATAGATGTTATTTTGTCTTATTTCTCATCACTTAGATCAACATTTTACCACAAAGGAGAGGATACTTGGGGAACAAGATTTACATTTTAAGAGTCGTGAGATGTACAAATTATTTTCCAAACATAATCTTGCAATGGTTTATTTTGAAGTTTTCTAAGTCTAATTTCATAACAGTAGTGAAAAAGAAAAATTTAGTAAAATTTTACAATAAAAATAAAAAAATGATCATCTAATGTATAATGAAGACCAGATGTAGTTGAGGCAAGATATCTAGTTTGAATTGCAAAAATGCTTGTTTAGATAAACATCTCCAATAACCAACTAACACGATACATACCCAAGTCATGGTCCAAGTTTTGGAATTCGTCACTTGGCTCCTGCTTAGAAAAAAATGACAAGAACATTCCATGTAAATGCATTAACAAATATGGAATTGGAGACCAGTCTCCACATCAACACATAAGCCAATGAGGAATTCACAGAATTGTGTGTTTTTTATTCGATGACTTTGCAAGAACATAGCTCAACCCAACGGCATCTTCAACTGTGTCACTTCGAGTTTGGACTGACTTCACATGCCCACAATTTCAAAAGCAAATACCGATTAATTATAGCAAAGTTTGTACCATTGGCAACCCCTCCCTGCATCATCTCCATCGAAGCTCCCTTGGGAAATCCAAGACAAGCCCCATTGAGGCCAAGCTAGCCCAATATCTGCTCCTTCAAAACCTCCTTCGATCTTCTAAAAATATACATCTTAAACAAATCGGAGAAACTTGAACTCGTGAACGTGCATCTACATAACAAATGTTACCGCTCTTATATTGCCGCTAGCCTAGGTGTGACTACTATGCTACAACAAGGGAGTTTATAAATTGGCTTGATGAAGCGGGAGAAGATGATAAAGTTAAAGAGGCAAATAGTTTGGATGAGAATTGAACTCGTGAAGAGGAGATTCAAAAGGTTCATAGAATTAATAATGGATTCGTGGAGGAGAATGAGAAAGAGAATGGTAGTTTGTTTAGCAGTATGGCGAGAGGCACGATAATAGTGCTTCGACTTATCCCCCAAAACTTTCATTTTCATTCTTTTTCGTTGAGACTCAATCCCAACGCCTCCCTCTCTCTTTCACCTACACAGGACACACTGCTCAAAATACAATCAAACCCCTATAATGGAGATCACAACGCATAGCTCGACCTCCAAATTAGCAAGTCGCTTGAGGAATCACAACCTTTAAGGAAATCGCAGGGCAAAAAGATCTCACAAATCGTTGCTCACAAAAGTTATTTTCCCCAAATCTCAGGCACTTTGATACCATATTAAGAGCATAAAACTCAATAGATTACATTGCATTAGAAATCATGTATTTATACAAGAAGATATGATGAATCCCGTGAATCAGCTTGCAACCACAAGTTCAACAAATTAATAACAAAATAACAAATACTATCCTAAATATGCTATCAAATAATAACAAACTAAAACAAATAAACAAACAGTACGGGTAAATGATGGAATATCCAACAAATCTAACCCCTATGAACTTACAAATGAGAATGTCTCTAGAAGAAAACTAAATCATTAGCTCACTCTATAGAGTGAGGATTAAAAATAATTGTTCAAATCTCCTTGCTTCAAGGCAAGCATCTATTTATTTTAAAATCATTAGCCTTTTCCTTTTTTTAAGAAAATGGTTGTCGTTGAACTAGATCCACAAGAATATTTTCTCCATTGGCTTCGTGCATAGCATGATTAACATGGCAACCAAACATGACCTATTTGAAAGAGAGCTTAGAAGGAACCAATGGTTCAAGTGGATCAGCCATGAACCAACAACCCAAAAATGAGAAAACAAAGAAAACCAAACCTAAAAAGTCTAAAAAAATCACATGCAAGGTCACCAAGTAACACGTTGAAGTTGTAGAAGGCAATATTTCTTGTTGGGTTGAATGGAAGCACACTTGTCCCTTGCCATTGGAGATTCAAATAAACTTATCCTACCTACTATTGTTTTGTCCGTCCATGGTGAGATCCCTGTGCCTCCCATGGGTAGCTCTCTTTCTCTAGGTAGTTGTACTTCATCCTCTAAATAATATTATGCCATTGGCCCTTCACAAGGTGTATCATATAGCTCTACGATGTAGGCTCATGGTTGCCCTACTCCTAACCTAGGGCCTGGTATTTCAAGTGCACCTATTCTAGATTCCTTGCTTGTAAACCCCTGCATGGTGCATTAATATCCTACCACAAATAACATCAAGGTTTCAAAAGGTTGTGCCCCTCCTCTAGTGCTTGCCAATACATTTGTCATTCCAATTTGTGTGATTAAAGGCTTCAACCACTAATTGTAGGAGGATGTTTGTTAACGTTGCAAGTGTTGGAGGTTCTACTCACCCTTTAAGGGAGGAAATTTGACCCATCCCTTGTGTCAAATCCTCCTCGATGGTGGTTTGTGGCCAAGATGTGGTAGAAAATGATAACTTTTATCAATGTAGGGAACTAATGTGTAGATTCTACAATTTTTGACCTTGTCTACTTGACCTTCATAAATGTGTTGCATTCTTCAGGCCTATTGTATGGGGCAAGATTGAGCTCTTCCTTTGTGCAAAAGGTTTCTTCATTGCTTCTTTTGCCTCATCAAAGGACAAAGATTTGGTGTTCAATGATAAGTTGTGGTCTTGGGAGGGCATTCCCTCTCCATAAAGCCTTGGTCAACTTCCTTTAACCCTCTTACAAAACCTCTAAACATGCATCTAGTGTGGGTTAGACTTTTGAATCTTCCTCTCCAATTTTGGGAGGTTTCATGTTATGAAGCCATAGGCAATTCTATTGGTCACTTCTTGAAGGTTGACGATTCCACTTCCTACATGGGGCAATCTACTTTTGCTCGCATTCTAGTGGAAATTGACATCTCCAGGCCCCTTCATGAGGATGTGATTTTGATGGTGGGGGGTAGGCCTTGGACTCAATTGCTTGACTGTGAGGGTCTCCATTTCAAATGTAAATGATGCTTTGTCATCAATCGCCTAACTACAAATTGTCCTCTCTTGATGCAAGGGCACAACTACTTGGTGGAAGAATGTCAATGAAGATCACTTGACCATTCATGCCCCTAATTCTTTGACAAACCATTTCCCTTAAGATGAGGAGTCTCCTCAAGAAGTTGATTCTCTAGCTTTTGGTGTAACTCTGACATGCTCTTCTCTTTCTGCCCCTTTAGACCCCACTAGAGAACCTCCTACTTGAACCTCTCAACCTGCTTTGCCTTTGGCTTTGGATCAACTTTAGATTGCTTATGTGGTGGAGGGCCACCATTTGTTTTTGTCTTGTCCATATGTTCATTATGCTTGCTCCCAATTGGAGAGCTCTCTAGCAACCAACCTCTCCATTGTTGCACTTATATTTGAATGCTCTAGTCGGTTCTCACTCTTCTGATTTTGAACATCAAATAAGTCCTCATAACAGCATTGTAAAGAACAATAATGCTTTTTCTCTAGGGCCCAAAGACCTTCCTTCTTCCAATCATGTGCAAGCTAATCTTAATATGAGCTCCACCTCTAAGCATAAATATAAGCACAAAACTAGCTTCATTGATAACTTCCCTAACAAAGGAATCAATGTAGCCAATAGTGGTGTAAAGCCTCCCAAAGCCTCCCAAAGGCATAAATCTAGTCCCTCCCAATAATCGACAGCTTGAAGATCTTCCAAACATTCTTGCTATTCTCCAAGCTATCAACTCTAATTGGCTGAACTTCATCCAGAAGTTCAGAAAAGCAACACGGGAATTCCAAAACCTTGGTATGTCGGCCCATAACCTTCTTGATATAAACAAGGATCTTCTTTTCCAAATTCAATACGACTCAAAATGAAGACAATGGATTCTTGAAGAACAATCTGACACTCTGAATGCTATCAACAACATTGATTCAAGCAACCAAACATTGCACCAGTATACACGGAAGAACTAGTTGTAGCTCTCGTCAGGAAACCTAAATTACTTATGTCCATTTCCATATGACTATTCCTCAAATTTAAAATAATAATAAATACATTTACTAAAAAAATCATAAAGATGTCACAATGAGGGTTAGGTATTAGATATATAAATAAAAAGGCTTGCAATAATTTTATGGTTTAATTTGTAACCACTAATTCACTAATTATAAGCTTCAATCAAGAAGTTTTATTAAGTAATCAGCTAACTAGTAATTGATGCAAACAACCATACAGAGTACCAGCACTGATGTACGGACTAGATGTAGCATACCTGCAAACACAAGAGGCACAACAGCAAAGGGAGAATTATTAAGGCACACCTACGTGACCAAGATTTGAAGCACAACTTGCGGTAAGCAACTTATGCACTTATACAAAAAGGACATAAAGCAGCTGAGTAATATGAAGATGTGTTTCAGAACATGGAAACCCAAACGTTACGAATTCCAATAAGATAAAATTAGACCACAAACTTAAAAATCTCTTCAATCATCTCCCTTGAGAAAAGAACAAATATGGGTGATACACAGAAGTTAAAGTTCTATCACTCTAAAGGGAAATTCACCAAGCCCAAAAAGGACAATAAGAACTGCCAAAAGGCAAGGGATCCCCAAAATTTTGAAGATCGTTGACAAAATGACTAAATCAAACTAATCCTCAAGGAGTTAACGTTTGTAAAGATTGCACTGAAATTTGAATGAGGGATCATAAAGTACTCCAGAGTGTTATTTATGTTGAAACGATCGAGAGAAACAAAAGACTTCAGTCCATTTAAAGAATGTGGCAAAGATAACTTTCAAGCAGATGCTAATCCACTTATTGACTGAATCTTAGAATAGTAAGATATGATCAGTTAGTATCTGTTTAAATCATAACACCATTGGAAAGACATCTTCAGGACAGATAAATAAAAGATGTAAGAGCAGAGCAGGGGTAGGGCAGTCATAGATTAGACCATGCCACGGGAGAAAGGGAGGAAATAGAAGAGTCCACAAATTAGAGATAAAGTGTGAGGGTAGCATCTGCAGTGGCACACCCTCCTTCACTGATGGAGTCAGTACTGGTTGATGGGCAGCAGGTAGTGGGTATACACAAGGAGATGGCAGTTGGGCCCATCATGAACCTGGGATGGTAAAGTGGGGAAGGGTGACAATCCATAGGCCTCCCGATCTCTCTTCCTCTCAATTATTCACATTTCTGTGACCATCCTCTCAATTATTCACATTTCTGTGACTCTTGTTTGATGTTTCACCACTTAGTATATTTCTTCCTGTTTTGGTAACTTGGTTATAGTTTTCTCATTTGTTTTGTACAGTGGCCATAACCAAATCTCCAGGCTAAATGCCCATAGGGATGCTCACCAAGGGCGAGGGTCCCCAATAAAAATCCTTTGTTTAACTATCAAAAAAAGATATGAGTTCTTTTACCCAAATAATGCCCCTTGAATCAAATGTAACAAAAAGCTTAATCCCCTTTTAAGAAATTCATCAGAATACAAAATTATGTGAACAAAAGCAAAGGCAAGAACAATAGGACATCACCAAGATATGAACAAGAACCTCCAGAACAGGCGCTGGTACATGATAGCAAAAATATATTGCATAGAAGCTCCATCCATGATTAAAACAATGGACAATCAGGATTGTTACAGAAAGCATTGCATACATACCTATTAGTAAAACGAACTTATAAGTCTGCCCCTTAAATGACCATGACATAGATATAAACAATCAGACCACCACTGAAACAACAAGGTACATAAGATGTCCAAGAAGATCAAACCCACTGAGATGAAATGGAGGGTTCTCTATCAAGGAAAGTACAAAAAGCCTTCACGGGGCAACATTTGCAGATTAGGCCGGTTTGAGGACAATGCATGTCTGGATAGGACATGTGTCCAAAACAACATAGGAAAGGACATGTGTTCAAATCACCACATAAATTGATGCCTCTTTACCAAGCTCTAATCAAGTCTTGTACCCCATAATTTAGCTTTAACAGAAATAAAGCCCATTAAATATTCCTGATTAATTGTTCATTATCCCTCATTATGCTGGAATAGATTCAAATAGATTCAATAACCAACATTCATCATTGGCCTTAATCAAGCCGTATGTTTTAAAAAACTTATAAAAGCAAGAATTGGAAAACCAAGAAATGAAAAAAATAGGTAAATGACAAGAAATGAGATAAATATGATAAAGAAAACCAGGATGCACGCACAAGATAAGTTAACTAGAATTAGAATTCCAGCATTCAATTCTAAAAATTCTTCAGAATGATCAAAAAAGTGATTGCGTAGCAAAGTTATCTGATGCTGTATTCGAAAATAGAGAACTTGGTCATTAGTGTCATCTCTTCAGTAGAAAGGTTTGCTTTATAAGTTTATAGGCAATAACAGCCTTGTTTCCTTGCATACAAATTAGTGTGCTAGATGTCATAGGTAAATATTGCATGTCCATGACCATAAATTATGACCAAAAAGAGACTAAAATATTGAAACCGGCTAGAAATGATGAGATTTGCAGCCAAAAATTGCAATGTCCTTGAGAGGTTGCCAGGTTCATTGTTAAAGACTACAAGCAGATCACATTTTCAAAGTTCAACGTGAACACAAACATCAACAGCAAGTATCCTGCCATTTTTTAACCTCAAAGAATCAACTTAAAGACAGCCCAGTAAAAGGATACAATTTTGGATATTTAACAAGCAAGTTCCTTATAAATTAAACACAATATTTTATGCAAAAAATTACATGGCTGACAAGGATGCTTAAAATGCACTCATTTCACCTACCAAACATTTTAGATTTAAGAGCAATCATAAATGAATCTGATATACAATCCTGATTGTGACCGAAAGCAGCCAAAATTAAAAAATAATCTATGCCCTGCTGCTGAAACTTCAAATAAGATGAACTCATAAGTACTTTAAAATGAAACATTTTGGTACTCTAAAGAAATCCTGTATTTTTTGTGCTTCTCTTCCACTTGAATAGTTTTCAAAAAATTGGATAGGTCACAGAGATTTGACTTACACCACAACTTGATAAGCTTAAGCCATAATCTTTGCTGACCTTTGAAAGAGACTGTCTACAACTTTGCTAACATTTGAAATTGTTTCCAAAGTGGCAGGGAAAATGCCATCTGGCTTTGGGTCATCAAAGATAATCAGGCAACCTGCACCTTGATCGAGAGTGCCAGCAAATTTCTTCTCCAAAATCATTTTAGACAGTTTCTGCTCAACAATATCCATTGGCAATCCAATCAGCTCTGTTATATGTGATATTTCAACCTTTGAATAAGGTTCAATTAAGCGACATAGGTTCTGTTCCAGAAGAGTATCATATAAAGAAGACAGGTGCCTGTGAACAATGGGGTCTTCTTCCAGCTGTGCTTGATAACTCCTAAGTGCCACTTCAAAGTCCTTCAAGGATCGCTTTGAGTGTGCATCTGCAACAGCCTTCATGGCATCCAATTCCACTCCCATGTAGTTTAGCCCTGCTTTTGAAGAAATGAGACCTGCAACCAGAGATAATTTTAAAGGCAATCCTTTTCCTATTGGCTATTATAATAATACGTAAAAATGTTTTAATAGGAATCCATGAGTATTTTCCAATAGCAAATGAAGGATTGCCTCAATCTATAAAACATTGTTCTTTTTTTTGGGGGGGGGGCAGAGAACAAATTCACCAATGTTTTATATACATACCTTAATCTACAAAACAATGTTCTTTTTATTGGGGGAGGGAAGAAATTCACCAATATTTTATATACATACATATAGTCTTAAGGAAATTTCAAAATGTTTCCTCTACCTGCAACATCATCTGCCTGGTTAACCATGATCTTGCACAGAAGCATATACTTCAAACTGAACACTGCACGAGGATCCTCAAGAGCATTAAATGCCTCAAATGCCTCAAAAAAGTAACTAAAAGCTGTCTTATAATCCTTCTCCTCGGCATGAAGAATCCCACTCTGGAGATCAATAGTCCCTTGTTGTGCAGGTGGAACATAAATAGCATTAGCAGCTGTCCGTGCCGCTGTTAGGGCAGCCTTAGCCTTTGGAAGATTTCTCAAAGAGAAGTGAAGCTTGCTTTCCAATAAATCAATATCGACAAGCAGCAGCTTGTCATCCAGCCTCCTGACCTCCTTTACAAGACCAGAAAGGAGGGTCAAAGCATCCTGGTACTCTTTATTTTCCATTAACAAAGCAGCCAGCCTTGCTTCAACCCTCTGCCTCAAGAATGTACGCTTCTCTGCACGGGTCCATTCAACCATTTCTCTGCAAAGGGAAATCTGAAGTTGTGAAGACCCTGGGATTTTTGCAATTGCATCAAGTACTCCTCTGACAATTTTTGCAGTCTTGGCCTTTGGAATTTGCAAAAAGAAAGGTCGTAGAACTGTGAGGAGGCTCTTAAGTTCTTCACCCCTCTTCTCCTGGGTGAGAATATCGGAAAGGTTGGAAATCGCCTGCTCTTTGATTCGAAGAGCCTCTGGTGTAGATGAGGGGCTCCCAATTATCTGATGTAGAAGAGAAATTGCCTGTGCAGGCTCGGTGTCCTTGACCTCTAAGGCGTGAGATAGGGTCTCCGTGTTTGCAGCAACAGAAGCCATGGATGGATTTGGATTGGAAACAAAATCCTATATAACCCACATCAATTTTTCGATTATTATGCAATGAAGTAGAGGAGCAAGGTAAAATGCACGGAAAAGAAAGGAATTTATTAACTTAAAGGTGCAAAGCTGAAATAAACCCTGAAAAGAACTTTCCACATAAAAGCCTGTATCAGGTACCAGTTTTTTTGGCTAATTACAAAACAGTTATCAAGTGGTAGGGTATATGAAGGACAAAAAAGCTTTGTTCCACAAATTTCAGTCATCCCTGTAACGAGAGCATTTCGGGGAAATGGGCATGGATATGAAACATCCCTGGGGCCATCCAATATAAAAAGAAATTGCGGAAATGTTTCTTAAACTTAAAGATTTATGGAGGAAGGTAGGAAGAAAGTTACAAACCCTGTAAACAGTTCACCACATTAAACCGATTAAGACTCCGCAGTTGCAGAAGTTGAACTCATTGAAGGATTAATGTTTAAAAGAAAAACCAAAAAAACCAGTGGAACTCACATCAATAACTTTTTGCTGGTTAGGAAGACAAAGTTCAAACGCTAAGGTAAGATACAAGAGAAAGAAAGAATTGACGAATACTAATAGAAAATTTAACGAGGATTGTCAGACAACAATCCTAAAAAGAGCTTAGCACATTTGAATCCTGTATCAAATCCATACGAAGATAAAATCCAGATACTGGTATAAATGCAGGAGAAAGAAAGTCATTTGTGAAAATTTGAAAATGTCGGGTGACAGATGTAAACTCTAAAAAGAGCTTACCACATAAAATCCTGTATCAAATCCTTACTAAGGAGAAATCCAAAAGCTAGCGTAAATGCAGGAGAAAGAAAGTCATTTATGAAAATTTGAGAATGTCAAGGCGGTGTCAGATGTCAACCCTAAAAAGCGCTTAACACATAAAATCCTGTATCAAATCCTCATCAATATTTACCGGGACTAATTACAAAATCTAGGGAAAATGCAGCACAAAGAAAGGAATGTGTGAACAAAATTGAAATTTTTAGACGAAGCCAGGCAAAACCCTTAACACAGGTCACGCAGAAAAACTGTGTCTAAGAAACCCGAATAGAAGTGACTGAAAGAAGAAAAGAAGTGTTTTGTTCAGATTGGCATGTAAATAATTTAAAATTTTCAGCAGTAATGAAAGTTTGAAGGCTTTGTTTCACAGGAATTATTCTACCGAAGAACAGAAAATTAAACATTGAAATTTGCAATCAAAACCAAAGTAATTGTAAATACTTACCTGTAAAACCAACGCAAAATCAGCCTCCGCCTTTACAGATATTCAACCAAAATATATGTGTTATTGTGTCAAAATTTTAGATTCAGATCGAATGACGATGGGGTTTCGCGTCTGAACTAAAAAGAGCTAAATTTTGTGTAATCCTGTTTTTAAAAGAGGGAAGGTTGGGCAATTTCTCCTTTTCTCTTTTATCCTTTATTTTTAAAGGCAATATTCCAATTCAGAAGAGTAGTTTTTCTCTTTTCAGTTACTTGGAAACCACTCCTAAATACATTTATTATAGTACAACATAATTCTATTGTTTAAATTTTGTAGTGAAAAGATTATATATTAAAATCAAGTTAAAGTATATAGTTAAAAGGAGTAAAGATAAATAGTCTCCACGGGTAGCAAAGTTGGTTTGAGCCTTGGGTTTGCTCCCCAATGTCTTGGGTTTGACTTTGAGGCTTGGTTTTCACCCAATGCATATGGCTCGGGGAGCGGTTTGGTGCATCCCTAGTGGACTAGTCTCGCCTTTGCTCGCCCTGTAAAAGGAACGCGTTGGGCTAAGAAGCGGGGATACCCTGGTTATCAAAAAAAAAAAAAAGAGTATAGATAATGTCTCAAAGTTAAATTGATAAAGTTAGGAACAAAATAACTATATGAATTCAAAAAAAAAAAAAAAATTACAATATAACAATAGCACAACCCCGTCAAAGAAATAATAGTTAAATTATTAGTTCAACGTCATGAAAAATAAGAACAATAATAATTATGTTGCAAAGGCAAAACCAATATTTAGGGAGGAGGTATCTTACCCATTAGGATGATCTCACCCATAATAATTTTTTAAATTTAAGTAGTTTGTTGAATTTTTTAAACTGATACAATTGTAAAGGAAAATAACTTTCTTTAAAGTTAATGTAGGTTAATAAAGTAAATGCAAATAAATAGTACAAACCAATCTAGATTAAATAATGATTGCTAAGAATAATCAATTAGATAGTTGCACGTATTATATTACTTGGTTTTATGACCAAAGAATGTGTCTCTTTAATGAAGATTTTGGATTATATCTAATATTGATATGAAAATGTGATCTCGCTATCAATGAAATGTCCTAGATTCTATGATGGATATGTGCTTTTTCTAGGATCAAATTTGTAGGTTTGGGTCTTGTTCTCAACTATGAATTCATCCTTCAAGTTCCTATTTGACCCTACATAGTATTTATCTCTACTATGTTGTTCATCTAGTTGACCTTCATATTTTTACTCTTCTATGATATATGAGGATTAGTGTATTTATAAATAGCTTGGAAGGGCTACCATTATGTTACAATGAGATTTTTTCTCCTTGATAAACCACCATAAATATGTGTACATATTTGTTACTATTTTTAGTGCACCAAGTCCATTTTCCCCCTCTTAATTACTCCTCTAATTCTCTAAGATGAGAGATGATGTTTGGGTGATGAAAGATATGGTAAATGAATGTTGATTAATGTCCTTAAATACTAGCACATAGCACAAAATTTTGCAACATTTGTACTTAGTTGGCTTAGGGTAGGAAAAGGATGCCTAATCGAACAAATTTTGAATTGAAATTTTAGAAAGGTAGGGGTTAATTCCACAACCATGGAATCAACCCCAAAACTACAAAAATGATCATAGGTGGGAAAATGGTTGAATCTAAGTGGCTAACAACTCTATCTTGGTAAGTGTTTGCATAAGTGTAAGAAATGACTAGATAAGATGAATGTATTGGAGTTTGTGTCTATAAGGATAAGGTAGGGGCTAAATATGTGGAGTTATGTGTGTAGGGATAGGTAAATGCTAGGGAATTGAGCCCAACTTCACATAAGATTGTGTCATTTGTCAATATGTATGTGTATCAAGACATTTCATCAAAATACACACAAAACTTAATGGAAAATTGTATGGATATGTAAATATTACCATTACAACAATGTCTAATTTGATATTTTATTTAAAAGAGTGGAGTGCAACTATAGTTTGGGATTTAAAATTTCAATTATGGATGGAAAGGGAGTTGGAGTAGGTACTACTAAATCACAAATTTGTCATGGAATTACACAATTTATCTTGTGTATCTTTCTACATTTGATTTTTTTGTTTTCTCTAAAATTTAAAAATAAGAAAAATTATAATTTGCTTAAAATAAGAAGAAAAAATCATGGAACCACTTGTTCGCAAAAAATTAATTAATTTTTTTAGCAAAGCCTACTAAAAAAATAGCTAGGCAATTACTTGGGACCTACTACTACCCCTAGATTTTTGTTTTTAACTTGTGCTATTTTCCCTCTTGTTTATATTTCAGTAGAGAAATAAAACCACCATATGTAATATTTTTAAGGTAAGTAAATGCAATAAAGTAGTATGAATAAATTACCTTGGATAAGAGAGCTTAGTAAATAGAAGTGTATACTTAATCACATACTAAGTATAAATAGAATAAC
Organism: Sequoia sempervirens; assembly: GCA_007258455.2. NCBI lineage: Eukaryota > Viridiplantae > Streptophyta > Pinopsida > Cupressales > Cupressaceae > Sequoia > Sequoia sempervirens. The sequence continues at coordinate 189,503 of VDFB02388529.1, read as the reverse complement.
AAAGTAAATATGTTCGTTGAAGCTAGAGAAAAGGAGAAATATTGTGATAGAAGATTGTTACCTAATATTTGCTACAAGATCTTAGACAAATAAATTGAGATGATTATGCTCAATGAAATATATTGTTATCCCCAAACCTAGGTCAATTTCACACCTACGGCCTTAATCCCCGAATTTATAGTTCTCACTTGAAATTTCTAGCCATGAACTTCTTATGCATCCCTAAATTTATGGTCTTCATATCTTAGTTACATACAATAAAAAATTGTGTGTACTACCTAGAAAGAGAATATTTTTGTGATTTTGAAGAACACCATTAGAACTTAGTCTACTATGAAAGGAAGGTGATTAGCTTCCCACCTTTTGTCTTATTCAAGCTTTGTTAATCAATTCCATGATTGTATAGAAATTTTGAGACATGTCAAGTTGTGTATGCAATAAATGTGTAAATGGTTGGCAAGGATGTAGTTATGATAATGTTAAGTGCTTATAACTTGATGTAATGAAAGTGTTGAAATGACTAGTGTGAGAACTATAATTTTAACATCTATTGATGAGAGGGTTGATATAAATGATACAAAAGATATAGTAATGAATGATGGGTGACCATTTTGATAATGGGTATTGCAAAGTTGTGAGATCAAAGGATGATTGAAATGACCTAAGGGTGATGGCATTTTATACATGTCTTAGACACACAATTTAATTTTTTTGGCATGGAATAACAAAAATCCTAGTTAATATTGAGTTAGCATCAAGCCACAATGATTTTTTAAAATGGAAAAAGTGGTTCAAAGCCACACTTATAGCTCAAAACTAGGTCAAGGTTGCACATGTGGTTTTCAACTTGGCAAAGGAAGATGTGATATGAGAGTTGTAATTATTTTAAGCAAGGATAAGTTATTTTTTAAATGTAATTTAGAGTATGATGCTAATGGCAATTCCAAATCAACAAAAAATCATGTGCTACAACAATGCACATAGGAAACACACACAAAAGGGTAATACAAAAGGGGAAAAGTGTAAGGGATGCACTTTTCACCCTTACATTTCACCCCCACTTTGGTTTTTCTTTCAAATATACATGAGAAAGCATACCAAAGCAAATAAAATTTAAGAAATACTAAAAGTAGTACAACTTAGGGAAAATTTTAGTGGTGAATCTTTGCCAATTGGTGAATTCTAGAAATTGGCCAAGTCGAAATTGGCGAATTCTCG